>WURS02158847.1:2500-21513 GCA_011762765.2 Rhinocypha anisoptera
ATATTTGTGCCAAGAGAGGTCAAAAATATGGTTTGATCGAAATCAATTCCCCCAAAAAAAAGCAAAACAAACACGAAGCCTTACGATAAGCCATTCTGGTCACTTCTCCCCAGTGTCCTATCTGTTCGGGGTAGTTTGGGCTGTTGTTGTTGTTTGCTTATGAGAAAATTTAAATAAAAGATAAAGTTTATCACACCATGGGTTTTCGGTGGGACCCCCCGCAACTCGGTGTACTATTTTTTAGAATAGAAAAGGGCACCCAAATCAACTGGTCATGAACACGTGGTGGTGGAATGACACCAACACAAAAAAATTACCCCAGAGACTATAAGTTAAGTGCAAAACTTGATTGTGTTGTTGGTATCCGGATGACCAGTTTAGCAAAGGACAAAGTCCCCCCAAGTGAGAAAGAGAGTGAGAATTTTGATAAGAGAGAGAAAATAAGTTGAGACAAATAACGGTATAAAGAAACAAGCAAGAGTAAGCAAGCATCTCTGGTGGATCGGAAGAGGTGAGAAAGTAAGGGAGTGAGTGAGAGGAAAATGGGAGAGATAGAGTTTGATGGTCAATGAGAGAAAAAGAGAAAGATGGTGAAGGATCAAAACGAGAGATCACTTGTAGACTCGACGTCACCGAGCTCGTCAAGTGACCACCGTTAGTGCCAGTGAGTCTATCTCTCCCTTTCTCTCTCTCTCTCTCTCTCTCTCTCTCTCTCTCTCTCTCTCTGAATGTATGTCTGTGTAAAGAGTGGTCTGTTCGCGAAGTGCGCCCAGTGTGAAGTGAAGTTTGAAGCTGGCGCCCGGCACACAGAGAGAGGGGGGACTGTATGTTGCACTCTGTGCTACCGTCCGTAGAGTGTCTGGTGGAGTGCCCTCCCCGGAGTGTCCTCCCCCCTCCTTCCCCTCAAGAAGTGTGGTCGATGCCGAGGCATAAAAGGTCTCGTCCCTGAGCGAGCCAGTCCCAGTGTTAATGCCACCACCATCGCCGAGACACTGACATCCATTGAGCACCACTGAGCATCAATCGAACAAGTCTTCCACTCTCTTCACCACTTTCCCCCAACCAATCGAACCGTCTCGCTCCATTTCGAGTGGGTGTCTCTACTCTAGCACTACTAGCTACACTCGTTGACACAATCCGAAATATCAAATCGACAAACCATGTCGTACCTCTCGGAGAAGCTCGGTCTAGCCGATGTTCGCTTTCACGACTACTACCGCTCGGTGGCAGCAGGTAACTACACCTTTTCCACCGATTGGTCCCAGTATCCCGGCATGCCAACCATCTTTCCCGGTGAGACGTGGGTATTGGAGAACTGTATCGAGCTTATCAGAGCGTCCAACACCAAGTGGCACTACTCAATCTACATCTCGATCGTCTACGTGATCTCCACTTTTGCTCTCAAGGGCGCCATGTCGTTTCGAGAGAAGGGATTCGACCTCAAACGAGAACTCGTCCTCTGGAACTGGCTCCTCGCTCTGTTCTCCTTCGTGGGCACCGTTCGGTGTTGGCCCGAGTTTTTGCACGTGATCACCACGCGTGGCTTCACCGCATCCTACACCGAGAACACCTATGTCGAGGTAGGTCTTCGGTGATAGCATCATTATTATCAATATTGGAATAGCTGAGAGACCTTACTCGAGAGACCCTGACCAATTGGGAGCAGTCATTTGCAACTTGACAGTGCCGCAAGTCAATTAACCACACCAGGAAAGGAAGACAGTTAAATTAAGTCAGTCTGAATAAATAAGAGAGAGAGAGAGAAATCAAAACACACATCGTTTGGAAAACAATGGCCAGTCAACTAAAGATAGAGAGAGAGACACACAAACACGCAACAGGTGACACTGACCACCACGGGTTGTCGATTATGAGCATAGTGAACAAAGTAGAAGACAAAAAGAAGCAAACATACACACAGAGACATTCTTTCCCTTGGAATGCATTACATTGACCAAATATACATTCCTGAATGCACTTGATGCCCTCCAGGGAATCACTGAACTTGAAGAGAAAGAGAGAGTAGAAGGTCAGGGTGGGAAAGAGAGACGCATCACTCATTCGCATTCCTTCAACTCTTTGCTTTGGTCAGGTGTGAGTGAGTGAGTGTGAATGAGTGAGAATCAAACCAGTTTAGGTCACCGGGCGGTCGATCTTTCCATGGCCACGTGACTTGAAGCATGACTTCATGCAGTGTTCAATTCAAACACATAGATACACAACAAAAACATGACACGAACAAGGTGTTGCGGGTGATGAGTCAACAAACGGACCAAAATGATACTTGGAAAGAGAGAGAGAGAGAGAAAGAAAGAATCAAACAAGTATAAAGACACGCCGTAGATAGAAATTATTTACCTATGACTCGATTATTTATGCTAATTAAAATTAGCAAGTTAGAATAGTAAAAAAGAAGAATTAGATGTCATGTCGTGTCATACACTAGCAATCACAGATGTACAGGTTAAATAGTGACATAGATTGGGGAGAGAGAGAGAAATGTAACAACAAATTTGCGTGCCAAACGGGGCAACATTTAAAAATTCGTCTTAAATGAATGTGCTGAAGTGTGGTTAGTCTCATCAATAGAAAAAACTAGTTTTAAATATTAGACTAATAAAATTAAACTATAAATAAATTAATAATAATAAAAACCGATTTAGTTCAGGTTTCGCTGCAGTTCACATCAATTGAGAGTCATTAAATATAAAAACAAGCTAAAGGTACATTTGAGATAGCCAGTGAGTAAATGAATGAATGAAAGAAAGGGAAAGAAGGAAAGAGAGGGAGAGAAATAAAATTTAGAGATGCAAATCGTTTGAGCAATCGAATCGGCGTATACGATAATTTTCGTTTATTATTATTATTATTATTATTTCATTTAAAACTTTAAAACAATTTATGCTTTACCTGATCAAGGTCAAAGTCCACTGCCAAGTTGATTAGGCCAAATGACATAAGCGCGATGCTAGAGTGAGTGAAATAGAGATAGATAGATAGATAGAGAAAGAGAGAGAGAGAGAAGGGAGTGCCAAAGATTAAACATGTACTTGAACGTGTTCAAATTATCAATAAATTGATCTATATCAAGTCATTCACGCATCGACATTCGAGACATCAAGACATCATGACACAAAGTGGGGGGAAGGAACGAACAAAATTACAGGTTTGACACATCTCTCACTTTCGCTTTCTCTCTCTCTCTCTCTCTCTCTCTCTCTCTCTCTCTCTCTCTCTCTCTGGCTGCTGCTTTCCGTCTCTCCTCGATATTAAGATACAAACAAAACCATAACACAATGTGAGACAAACAGATGCTAATCAAAAATAGTGAGAGAGATAAATAAATATAATATATAATTAAACCTGGATATATATTCATTCATTTATGTTCGTTTCAATCTAATTAAATCATTCTATACATCACACACAAATGCCACCTTGAGAGAGAGAGAGAGAGAGAGAGAGAGAAGAGAAGGGAGGAAAGACCACCACCGATGGACATTGCTCATTATTCAATACACAAATCTATTACATATATGTGTGTAGGGAGAGAGAGCGAGAGAGAGAGAGAGAGAGAGAGAGAGAGAGAGAGAGAGAGAGAGAGAGAGAGAGATAGATGATGCCACATGATATCGCATAATGGCGGTGATGAGTGATTTCAAATCACTCAATTTGTGTTTGAATCTCTCTCTCTCTCTCTCTCTCTCTCTGAATCAATCTCAATGCCATAATCCGCCGCATTGAGATGACAAAATTGTTGTTCGATCAAAGTGGTGTTTTGGGAAGCACACAAAAAGACTAATCGCAAGAGTGCGATATGGAGCGAACATGTTAAGTTACATCACCATCATCATCATTGTCATCATCATATTGGTGCGAGCTGGATTGATCCAATGTTACTCTCTCTCTCTCTCCTTCACTCTTTCAGGATATTTTCTGATTTATGTATTATTATTATTACTATTACTATTACGAACAAAAAAAATGAAAACATGGTTAAGAAAAAAGATGAAAAGCCAAAAGTAAAGGAGCAAGACATCAAAATCGACGAGTTTGCCTTGAGAATGCGAGAGAGAGAGAGAGAGAGAGAGAGAGAGAGAGAGAGATAGGTGCCACTGAGAGATGAGGAGAGCAAAAGTTTTTTTGAAATTCACAGTCAGTGAGTGTGTGTATGTATGCTCAAATAAGCATCTCTCTCTCTCTCTCTCTCTCTCTCTCTCTCTCTCTCTCTCTCTTGGCGCATGCATACAGAAGACTCGCGTGTCTCAATGGCCATCGACATTGGTGATGGTGTTTTTAGTATTCACATTTGGCCTGGTGTTTTATTACAATCTAAAGGTTAGGGAGTGAGAGAGCGAGAAAGAGAGAAAAAGAGTGCATCAACATAACAAATAAGAAGAGAGAGAGAGAGAGAGAGAGAGAGAGAGAGAGAGAGAGAGAGTTTCTGACAAGGCTCACAAGGTCTAACTACACTAGCTAGAAACAAAGAGATAGCGACTAGAATGGTTGATTGGACCGTTCACTTGTGTGTGTTAGGTTAGTTGGCTTTGGACCAATTTGTGAATGATTGGCAATGGATGAGAGTGGGAAAGAGAGAGAGAGAGAGAGAGAGAGAGAGAGAGAGAGAGAGAAAACGTGATCAATCAGGATTAGACCACAACCAACACACTATCTTTCATTTTTTCAACATTCACCACTAAACTAACTGAGTAAGGAAATCCTTAAATTCCCATAGTGTTATGAAATGTTGTGTTGCATTCAACAATCCTTGTTATTTAACCCTTGTTTGTTTGTGTTGAGGAAGAGAAAACATGTTTTATCCGATGAGATTATTCTAGTTTTGGTTGAAAAAACCCAGAATAAATTTTTTTTCAATTGTGCGGAATGGAATTTTATACAAAACATTAAAAACTAGATAGACAAAACAATCTGTTGCATCCATTAGTATAAACGTGTGTGTATTAGATAACACATTTTATTCCGGTTTGATAGAAATTTCTGGTGCCAGCCAACCAAAACATCCATCGATGCGGAGATAGAAGGAGAGAGAGAAGAAAGAGATAGAGAGGTTGATGACAAATCGATCGATCGAGCAAATCTCACACATGCATACCATACAGAGTTGCAAATAAACTACTCACACATACAGAGTGAATGAGAGAGAGAGAGAGAGAGAGAGAGAGAGAGAGAGAGATGCGAGGGTTAATCTATTCTCTCTTACACACCTTACTCGCAATGTGTCGTTCTCTCTTTCATCACAATTATCTCTCTCTCTCTCTCTTTCATTCACTTCAAACCGGTAGCGATTGAAAACGAGTTAATCAGTTATCAAGTGCATGTGTCAAATTTCACAAGCAAGGGGTAAACGGCCGACGCACATCGATTGGCAAACAAAGACGGCAAGAGAGAGAGAGAGAGTGAGAGAGAGAGAGAGAGAGAGAGAGAGAGAGAGACAAAAGATTAAACCAGTTCTTAGACACAAGACCAGACAAGAAATACTGAATTTTCAATTAACACTCACTTGTTAGTGTGATTACGTAATATTATAAGAAAAAATACTTTCAAGTTGAAGAACACAAAAAAAGAGTTCATTTAATTTCATCTCAATAATTAGTATCTCTATCTCAATCTAACTTATAAATAAATGCTAAACAGAGTGATAGGTTAGATTGCACCGTAATTGGTATCGATTGATAATCAATCAAACTTTGGTATATACGTGTCTAACTGTCACTAATCGTATAGGCAAGTAGACTTGTGGCCTGACCTTTTTTTGTATTGAATAGAGTGTATATAGATTGTCTACAGATTATGGATTAGTTCTAGATGCATCGATAATTAAAACGAGAAATCAATGTGATTTGTGTGCAAAGCAACTCAAGTAGTAGCAGTATACCATTAACACATGGATATTGAGAAATAGCTCAACTTGTCGACATAGATCATCATCATTTATTTATAATATATATATATAAATATAAATATATAGTAATAAAAAATTGTGTTATCATAAAATAGCACCGAATTTGTACAGTAAATTATTATTATTATTACTATTATATTGCTACACAGATGGCCAGGTGTGATCAATAATCCGATTTATTTATGAATTAGACCTAAACGGTGCAAGTGCACTGTTGAACGATCACGTTTCTTTTGCTACTGAAAGCCACTGCCACCCGTGGTCAAAGTCAAGGGCTATGTCAATTAATAATTATCTAACTTTGTGAAAGGAGAGAGAGAAAGAAAGATAAGAGCAAAGAGTAGCAAATAGTAGATCTATGTAATTAAATGACCGAGAGAGAGAGAGAGAGAGAGAGAGAGAGAGAGAATAAGTTAGTGAGTAGCGCATCGAGAAAGAGGGAAATGTTGATGAAGAGAGCAATTGGGATAGATAGTGAGGAGAAAATCCCCGCAAGTCAGAGCAGAAACGAGAGTTTGGTTGAAAAGAGAGAAAGTAAGAGAGTTACGTAGAGCAAAAACAACGTAAACAAAGTTTGACAGCTAAACATGAACAATGAAAAGTTTAACTATCGGTTTGGTCTCACTTGGTGACTTGAATGGGTGGATCCAGTCCTCAAGTAATTGAATGTAACAATTTGAAAAACACAAGAAAAAGATTGAAAGAGAGAGAGAGAGAAAGTGAAAGAAGAAGGGAGAGAGAAGGAAAGAGAGTGAGAAAGAGAGAGAGAATGAGAGAGAGTGAGAAAGAGAGAGAGAGAGGGGGAGAAGAGAGAGGAGATAGAGAGAAAATGGGAGAGAGCGAAAGAGAGAAAGAAAGAGAGAGAGAGAGAGAGAGAGAGAGAAGAGAGAGAGAGTATACTTATAAGATAGAGAAGGATAGAGAGAGAGAGAGAGGGAGAAAGTTAATAATTTAGCTGATTTAAAATTTAATCAATAAATGTGACAAGACGGGTACAATCAAACTTTTTAGAGGGTGATTTGTATACCAATTTAGCACACACTTTATCAAGTAGTCTATAGGCCTAATCGATCAATCGAGAATCAATTGGCGCCTGATAGATATTGAAGAAAACACTTAAGCTTGACTTGATGTGTCCCATTAATGGTGGTGATGATGGTCGAAAACCTCACACCCTTGCACACATACACACTTCATTGACAACTTATCTTCAAGTGGTGACGTTGAAGTGTTTTGTTGACTTGCATCACAAACCCAGTGAAGATGTTGAGGCATCCCCATCAAAGGTGGAAGCCAAAACATCCCACTCCACACTCATCCTTGTCCACTTTCGATGATGATGAAGAGTGAACTTTTTTTGCAAAGAGGCAAAAAACAGATATATTAAAGTTTATAATTAGGATGTTAACGATAAATTTTAAAAAAAATCGGAAGTCTATTTTGAGAATGTGGGTTATAGTGTGAAGATTTCAAGTTCACGCACACAAACACTAATGTGTGAAAAGTGTTGAGTGGGAATAACTGTTGCGTCATTTATGGAAATAATAATTTTTTAGCCAGTATAATAATTAAAATGGTCAGTAAACTTAAAATAATGCTAAAAAAGCAGCCAAGGTCAAACTCGAGTTAATTCGAAAGGTTATGCAACAAAAAATCGAATTAAATCAAGCAAAAATTGGAAAAGTTCGAATTCCGAATCAAATTGACGAAGAATTCGAAGATTTATTTACGAAATTCAAACTGAATCGGAATAAAATTCAAATCATAACACAGAAAGTTAGATTCGAATCGGTTAAGCACAGTGGAAGTAGCGTAACTTTCACAGTAAAAAACGTGGGTGGCAGAATACCAAAAAATGACATAACATAGAACATTGAACATAGAAAACCCCGACCATATTAATTATTAATATATAAGAAATATTTTTTACAAAAAATATATAGACTATTTACTATAGAATATATTGACAACATAATTGAAACTCGTCAATTATAAAACTTAAAAAGTAAATTCTTGTTTGCTTCTCGTTGCTAGGATATTCGCATCAACGCATGGTACCTGTTTTTTACACTCTCGAAAGCGCCCGAATTGGTGGACACACTGTTCATCGTGTTGCGCAAGCGAAAGCTGATCAACCTCCACTGGATTCACCACTGTCTCACACTGACCTACTCGTGGTTTGTGTTCGGTGACATGCCATCCACGGCTCGGTGGATGGTCAACATGAACCTCTTCATCCACAGTCTGATGTACACCTACTACGCACTGGCCGCCATGCGAGTTCGCATTCCCCGTCAGATCAGCATGACTATCACCACACTGCAGATTGCACAGATGTTTGTCGGCCTCTACATTAACATCGACTGTCTACGCCGGAAGCTCACGGGAGAGCCCGCCGACCTCAGCCTCTCGGTGGCGGTCTTCGGTTTCTCCATCTACTTCCTTTTCTTCATTCTCTTTGTCAACTTCTTCATTCGAAACTACATTATTCCAAACTCGAGCAAGGCTGTCAAGGCGGCTATGATGAACGGCAAGACCATTCTCACCGACCTCAACAACAATGCAAGCAACGCGGCCAACGCCAAAGAGGTGGTCAAGAAGCTTCAATGAGAAAGTGCACTCAGAGACCCACACTGTTAAAAATATTGTATGATTATAACCCAACATTGAGCACGTTTCTGGTTATAACTCGACAAGTCTTTGGCATAGACTTTCAATTTAAACATGTAAGTTTATAAGCAAACATTTAGAAAAATCAACGCTTATAAACGCTGAATTTTTTGAAATTGTAGGGTTATAAGCCAACTTTTCTTAAATTGCCACCTTAAAAGCTAGTATTTTTGAAATTGTAAGGTTATAACCAGAAATGTGCCCAATGACAGATTATAACCAGACAGTATTTTTAACAGTGCAGAGAACAGAGAAAGAAAGACAGGTCAGACAACCAAAGATCTTATCTAACCGTACTCGGCTCCACTTTTTGTTTCGCATTTTAAGAGAATATATATATATATGTGAAACGAAAGGAAAGATAACTTTCCAGAGTGATGAATTCAACTCAGAATTGAATTTATCCTCCTCATCCAAAATTCGCCTCACAATCTCCAATGCTCATTGATCGTTTGATAACTTAACATCAGCGTTTCATCGATATCATCACACAGACACAAGTTCTTACGCAAATGACACCTTGGTAGCTTAGACAACTTTTTTTCTTCTTCTCTTTCTTTCGGAACAATGAAAGTGAACGAAGAACGAACGCAAAACAAAACAAAGAATTATTTTTCACGTTATTATTGATTTTTTATTAAATATTTAATTATTGATAGATAGAAACAATGTGATGAATCTATGAGGATGTATCGCAAATTGCCTGCCAAACAAATTGTGACAAGTAGAATGTAATAAGTAATATGAGTTTTCTTTTAAAAAAATATTTAATAATAGCTGTGGTAAAAATAATTTCTTTGATTTTAAATTGTTTTTAAAATTATAAAAACACAATTCACACACAATTTTGATATATTTGTATTGATTCTTTTGTTTTTTATTTATATATTGAAATGTATTTCATTTTTTATCCTCTTTCATACTTTTGTATTATTATTTTTTAAACACACATTCTTATACTTATACTTATAAATATATAAATAGTTTAAAATATATATTCATGTAAAATAAATAAATTTAATTTTATACAATATTATATTACAATATTATATACAATATTATTACAATTGTTTTATTTTATTTAGTTTGGGTTGGGTTCATAAATGAACTTGTCGATTGTACGAGAGACAAAATTGAGATTAATTTAAAATGTTTGTGCTTTGTTAGGGGAGGGAGAGATGAGAGGGTACAAGAGATAAAGAAAGTACAAGAGAGCGAGAAAGAGAGAGAGAGCGAACAAGAGAGAGGGGAAAGAGAAAACGAGAGGATAAAAATCGATTCGGACTAGTTCAATTACCAAAAAGTTGAAAGTGTGGTGACCCACGAGGTCAACGACGCTTCCAATGACGTCAATGAAGAGTGTGAGGGTCACTTTGAGTCGCGTTAAGTGCAAAGAGGGGTAGCAAAATTAGCCAATCAAAGTTATTTATAATAGAGATCATTATTGTTTAGTGCACATTCCACATCGAAACCCCCCATCTACTTAAATAGAACCGGAAATATCTACCTTATACTTCCTTCTTTTATTATTAACCAACTTAGCTTAAGAAATAGAAACAAGTGGAAAATTTAAAATCACAAGAGATAAAATATTTACCTGGAATATTCCATGTAAACTTGAAATATCAAGTTTGATTTGTTTATCGTTGGTGAGGCGAAGAAGAAGAAGGAGAAGAAGAAGTAAAACAAGTTTTTGAAAGCATCAATTTCAAAGTTAATAAAAAATTTACATTTTCTTCTGCCTATTCTTAAATTATCATGTGTAATATATTACGAGGGAATACATGAATGTCACACAATCGATACTATTGAGTTGTCTCTCACTATCATCGATACCGTCGAGTTATTACTATTCCACGGGGGAAACTAGTTTTTGTTTAATTTAACTTTTTTCGCAATATAACTTTTAAAAATATTTAAAATGCAATCTTGTAATTAGTGTTGTTTTGCGCAATGTGTGTGTGTTCAGGTACACATTTTTGTGTGCAAACGTGTTAATTATTTCACAGGTTCATTAACGTTGACCCGATGAACCTGAGAAAACATGTCTCATTGTATGTGTATAAGTGCAAGTACGCCTACCTTAAAAAAGTCAATCAATTATGCAAATTAGTTTCGCTTTTTTTGTTTTTTGCTCGGTGTATAAATACTACTACTAATAATAATAACTAGTATATATTGTCTCAAATGATACCAATTGTCACCCAAGCAAACAAAATGTGAGAGATAATTTTACACTAGTGTGTATGCATCAATTTGTTTCTCTCTCTCTCTCTCTCTCTCTCTCTCTCTCTCTCTCTCCCTCTCTTTCTCTCTAGATCTGGCTAAGTGCACTATTTCACACGAACCAAATTGTTTCAGATAGCATCACAATACTATTAGTGTTATAGTTCATTCATAATAATAACTACGATATGCATGGTAACTAATTGTTCAATTAGTCTTGGAGACAACTAAGTGAGATAGAGAGAGATTCCAATCATCATTACAAGTTAAACCATTTTGTTTTCCGCTTTTTTAGTGTGTTAGTTTTGAATGTTAGCTACTAATTAGTGAGAGTGTGTGTAAACACAAGAGAGCCTTTGCCCTCCAGATTGGATTGATTTGGTTACAGGTGAGAGTTTAATTGTTATTGCTACTGCACTCACACACTAATAATCCACCGATAACTCCAGATTTTGACTCTTTTATTGTCTCTTTCACTTTCTTAAAACTTTTTTGGTATGTGTGTGTGTATGTTGACTTTTGTTTTGGGTATATAAGCCTAATGTTGTCGATACCAAACGATAAAAACTCACTGCACACCTCAAGACATATTTTTAAAGAGTGAGAGTGATTGGGTGCATACAAACAAACAACAGAAAATAGCAACAACAATAATGGTGATGATCAAGACAACAATGGCGGCTTTCTTGGTGGTTCTGGCATCGGTGGTCTATGTCGAGGCTGGCATGGTCATGAAGAGTGGTGGCGAGAAGGGCAAGGGTGGTGAATTGTGAGTATATATGTTTTTCCACACTACTTTTTGCACTGATCATGCCGATTGCAATCTACACTCAACAACAATAAAAATCTTTGATTTCAATCTTTCCTTTCTTCTTCCTTCTCATTTTCTTGTTTATTTATTTTAAACAATTCATTTGTAAATATTGAATTTTTGGGTATTCTCTCTCTCTCTATCCTTTGACAATTTGATCAATTTCTTTTATTTTCTCTGTCTCTTTCACTCTCTCTCTCTCCCTCCCCAATTATATCCTTTTTATTAATAAGGCATTACAGGAAAAGCCAATCTTAAAAGAAAGTTTTTTGTAAAAACTTTATTAGCAAAGAAACTTCCCAGAATTCTTCTATGTAAATTTCCTGTAATTCTTATTTTAATTCCTGTCCTCTTTCTAACTTTATATCTCTAATACTATCAATCCTTCACTTTTATTCTCTCTCTCTCTCTTTCTCTCTTCTCTACATGAATTCTAAACTTCTTAATTCTAATATTTAGTTTGTTTGAATTTAGAAGGTTTAAATTAGAGATCGCAGGAAAAGCCGATCCTAAAAGAGTTTTTAGAAAAACGTTACTTTGATAATGCTTTTTAGCAAGAAACTTTCCAAAAACTATTCTATGTAAATACACAGGGTTGGCTTTTCACTATTCGATTCACCAATTCGACATAATCTAACTTTAATTTTTTTATTTGTTGCCACAGAATGGTAGTAGGCAAGAAGTGTATGCCAATGATTTTGAAGAGTAGCGGCAAGAAGGGCAAAGGTGGTGAACTGTAAGTATTATAGTGTTTGATTTGCACACAATTCGAGATATATTCTAACACTTGATCTTATCTTGATCTGTGATCCAACCATCCAGAATCATGATCGACGATCCACACTGTAAGAAGGAAGAGTACAAGAAGGAGTACAAGTACGTGCCGGTGCCGGTAATGATCGCCAAGGAGGAGCACTACATGCATGAACCGATGTATGAACACAAGGGTTATGATCATGCCAGCTATGACCAAGCCAGCTATGGCTCACATGATGACTACTACAACGGCGAGGAGGACAAACTAGAGTATCAATCACAACAACAACCACAACAACACGAACAACAACGAAGACGTCGTAGATGGGCCTTTCTCAACTAACCAACAACTGGTAGCTGGTTTCTATCAGATATATATTGGCCTGAAAGTGTGACACCATCTATATTCAATTAACGGAACTAAACTTTAAATTTGTCACACTTTCCCACCAATCTCTGATACTCTAAGGGTTAATTCGTCACTTTCTTTTCATGTTTTGTTTTGTTTGTTTCTAGCATCTTCCTTTTATGTCCTCATGTGTTTTACTTTTCGCACATCTTTCATCTTAATCAGTCTAAATTTAGTAGAACTTTTATCCTAGAAACTCTTCTAAATTACCTCATTTATATATTAGTATTATTATTACTATTGTTATTGATATTTAGAATCACTTCCAAATTTATTAGCGGTTGTTGTTGTCTGAAGTTGAAAGTTGTTCAACTAGAAGCTTCCCTGTGCTTTCCATATATCAAATGTCTTCATATTTGTTAATTCAACAATTTTATTATTGTCATTATATTATTAATTCATTAATTAATTATTGTTAAAGTATATGTAAGTTATATCTCAACACATTTTGCATTGTTTATTTTTGTAATGTTTGTTATTAATTCAAAATTTTTCCTTTTATTTTCTTATTGAAATTGACGATGAATAATAAATTGATTTAATATAAAAACCAACATTTTCTTGTTTTTAATTTTAATAATTCTACAAAAATTTTAAAAAATTAAATAATGGTAAACTATTATCGATTAGATTTTTAAAAAATTTCACAAACACCACGCCATCTAGTGAGCTTCAGTCTAAATAGAAATCTATGTCGAAACATTGACATTTTATTATTAAGTTTGTTTAGTTTCCAATCAACAAACAAATATATATTCATCATAGTTATTCTTATTACAATATTATTTCTTAAAATGTTGTATTATTATCTCTATTTTATAAAATTATGAAAATACTTTTATTTTCAAAGATGGAAAAGTATTTTTTGTGTAAAATAAAAGTCACAACATGTATAAGTGTAGATTGAACGTATCATATGATGGCATATATATTCATCATATCACATCGATCAACAAGTTGTAATTCAGTCAAGTTTATCCTCTTTCTTTCTCTCCCTCACTCATTCGCTCTCTCTCCCTCTCTCCACTTTCCCTCCCTGTCTATTTCTATTTATCTCTATTTTTCCCTCTCTTCTTCATATATAGCATCAGCCGATTTCATCCTCACTTTTTCTTAGTGTCACTTCTACTTCACTTGACCCTCACGTTTGCTGTTGCCAAGCCCCCCAACCAGACAGACACAATGTCATCGCGCAAGATCTTCAGCACGGCATTAGCCCCGAAGGCCATCGGGCCCTATTCGCAAGCAGTGGTGGCCAACTCACCCACCGTGTTCCTCTCGGGCCAGATTGGCATGGACGTACGCACCGGTCAACTGGTGACTGAGTCGGTCGAGGCCCAAGCCCGACAGGCATTCACCAACATGAAGGCGGTGGTGGAGGCGACCGGTGCCACCCTGGACCACGTGGTCAAGGTCAACATCTTCATTCTCAACTTTGACCACTTTCCCACAGTGAACGAGGTGATGAAGGAGTTCTTCGCCGCACCGTACCCGGCTCGAAGCACGGTGGGAGTGGCACAGCTTCCCAGAGGTGCCCAGATCGAGATCGAGGCTGTCGTCCAGTTGCCTGCCACTGCAAAGCTTTGAACCAACATCTTTAGTGGAAGAAGACTAATATTGGAATTTTATCTAATTAATTTTAATCAACTAATTTAAAATAAAATGAATAAAAAAATGTAATATCAACAAAAAAAGTAGAAACGGTGAAGGGTTAACACTCGGATAGGTCGTGTTTTTATTATGCTGATATATAAATTACAGTATGCCCTCAAACTTACGCGTTGTTGCAAAGACAAAGTAAAAGGCATTAATGGAATTTGATTAATGCCTTCTATAGATAGATGTATAGATAGATAGATATAGATGTATACAGGCAACACTCAACAATCGGCCGGCTCAAAAAAAGATCTCCATTATAAATCGCCATAGAGCAGGCGCACGCATTACCTCTGGCCACTTCTCAAAAAAGGCCACTTTGTACTGCCAAAGATATATTTTGCCTGTATTGGTAAAAAATAAACACAGAGACAAGTTTGTTTGACAAGTCAAAAAACAGTTTTTCTATGCTATTAGAAATTATTTTATTATGCCTTAAAAACCTCATCTTTATTAGATCTGGTTTATTTTTTTATTCTTAATTTTATGAAAATATAAAAAATCCAGATTTTGTTGTCAAAGGCTTCATATTTTTAAAAATTGGTCTAGGTCAAAAAGTATCCGAGAAACCTAAAACACCGAGTGTTAACCTGTTTCTATTTTGCTCTTGTATTGCCTTTGAGGTAGAAATAGTCACATCGGTTGTTTTGGTTTGTTTTGGCCACACTCTTCCCACGTGTGTTTGAAAGTGTCTCTTTTTGAAGTGATTTTTGTTTGTTTTGAGCTTCTTCTTGTCTCTCTTTTTTGACCAAGATGGCGGGGAGTCGAATGGAGAAGTTGTCCACGATCTTCCAGCGGTACGCGGGACTGATCAAGACGGGCGCGGTTCCCGAGTCGAACCGGCCACTGTGGTACGATGTGTACCAACACTTTCCACCCAGCATCGAGCCACTTGCCATTCGGCCCAAGCCCGTCGACTCGGTTCGACCACTCTACTACCGTGAAGATCTTCTTCGAGCGGAATTCTTCCGGTCCAAAGGTGACCGCGCCGTTGTGCATGACTTTATCTCGACCAAAGCGGACAAGACGGAATTGCAAAAACTAGTAGAGAGCACCATTCAACAGAAGAAGAGCAATGTTTGATGATGTTATATAATAATGTTTGTGTATATGGATAATAATAATATAGTTTTTTTTGTTTATAATTTTTTAGAAATATTAAATTAAAATCTCCTATATATTAATGAAAAGTATGGTCGAGGGTTTCTATGTTCTGGCATTTTTTGTTGTACTGTGAAAGTTATCCTACTTCTACTGTGCTTAACCGATTCGAATCCAACTTTCGCTGTTGTGATTCGAATTCATCACAGACTCGAATCTAACTTTTACTGTTGCGATTCGAATCTAACTTTCTGTGTTATGGTTCGAATCTTATTTCGATTCGATTCGAATGTTCAAATAACTCTTCGGATTCTCATTCAATTTGATTCGAACTTTTTCAATTCTCACTTGATTCAAATTTTTTGCATATTTCTTCGACTTATGATAACTCGAGTTTGACATTGGCGGCTTTGCCGGCACTAAAGCGCCGTCTGCCTCTTGTAAATATTTGTTTACAAAGAAAAATTGTTTCATTTTTGGTGATGTGTAGATGGAAAATTAGTACCAAGAGAACCAAGGCATGGATTGTTGCACAAGTTTTATTTTATTTAATTATTTTGTTAACAACTGTTTGCTTTATATTTAAGATCAGTTGTATGGAATGTGACGTATTTTCTTTGTTGGAAGTTGTTTCTGTGAACGCGTGTTCTCTACGTGAGAGAGATGCCGATTATCAGTCATGAGTTGGCAAGAGCGAAGAAGGCCGAGGAGAAGGCTCGGTTGATAGAGGAACGCAAAAAGGTGGCTGCTCAGCTTGAGGAGGAGGCGAAGAAGCGAGCGGCAGAGGTGGCAGCCGAAGAAGAACGCAAACGAACCGAGGAGGAGCAGAAGATGATGGACTTTATCGTCGAAACTAAGCGGGAGATGCGAGAGTTGATCAAGAAGAGCTACGACGAGATGGATCGAACCCCGTTGCCCAGTTTGATTCGAACCGAGGAAGCACTGAATCGAGAAGGTTACACCATCATTCGAGAAGAGGTTGCCGATTCGAGCAACAACCAGATCTACAAGGCAAAGAAGACGTTCAAAGATCTAGGTTTGCTCGATCTGGTGGTCAAGATGACCATGATTGAGTGTATTCCCAGTCAGGTTCGCCAGCTTTTTCCCAAAGTGGCCCAAGCACAGAAGTGGCTCGGTACGGCGGCTGATGGCAGTCTCACCGGGCCACTTCGGCTTCCCAGTCTGGTTCGAGTATACGAGACTTTCTACAGCGAGAAGAAAGGCTACGTCTTCATGGAGCCGCTTGATCCAATCACGCTGGACATTGCCATCTCAGTTGGCATGCCTCTGGATGACGCATTCTCGATCGGCACACAACTGGCGCAAGGTCTCGACTTTCTGCACATGCACGGTTTGGCTCATCTCAATATCAAGCCAAAGAATGTGACGCTGGGCAGTCAGAATCAGGTTCGTTTGACCGGTTTGAATCGTGTGTACCGCTACTGGAACACGACCACCAACGAGATCGTGAAGCATCCGACCATCAATTTGCTCAAGTACTATAACCGCGAGTTTTACCCACTGTCGGTGTTGATCGAGGATTTCGATCCGATTGGAGTGGACATCTTTAGCTTTGGAGCACTTTTTCTTCGTATGGCTCTCCACGAGAGCCCGTTCAAGCTGGGCAAAGCAAGCGAGCGCACACTGCTCAAACTGGCCAAATCGGAGGACATCGAGAAGAAGTGGACCGAGTGGCGTGACAAGGAGGACCACAAGGAAAGGTTGAAGTGCTTGCCGGAGAAAACGGCCAAGATGTTCGATCTCATCTTTGTCAACGAGCCCGAGAAGCGACTCGCTTTTGGTGTGATGCTCAAGTTTGCCTACATTGAGCCACACAAAGGTCTCAAAGATCTGCCCCCACCCAAGTGTCCCACTAAGACTAAGGTGGCTCCGGAAAGTAAGGAAAAATTGAGTTCCGATGAGGACTGACCCCACACTACCATATCATCTAATTAAACTATTTAACATCCTCGTCAGATGTCGCTTCTCTAGGCTTGTGATTTTAATATTTATCTCCTATCTTCTCCTATATATTGAATGAATATAGTCGTTGTTATCTATATTCAATGTTTGTCATTTTTCGTTTTCTGTCACACTTTTTGGTACTGTGAGAATTACGCTACTGTGCTTAACCAATTCGAATTCTAAATTTTACTGTTGTGATTTGAATTTATCCCCGATTCGAAACTAACTTTCACTGTTGTGATTCGAATTCATCATCGATTCGAATCTAACTTTCGCGGTTGTGATTCGAATTCATTCCCGATTTGAATCTAACTTTCACTGTTGTGATTCGAATTCATCATCGATTCGAATCTAACCTTTGTTGTTGTGATTCGAATCGACTATTGGACGTCATGTTTTCACAAATTAGTGTCTGTTTAGCCATGTAAATATATCTCTATATTCACATTATTCTTCACTGACATAGATAACTTTTGCGTCATGTTTCGAAGAAAACCCAATGCAATAGTTGATCACTCGACTCGGCTAATCACTGACTAAGTCTGATTCCAATTATATTTTTCTCCTAATTGATATCCTAATCACACAGAATGAACAAAGTGGGCGGATAATCATCATAATCGACGAGATTAAAAACTACGGCTAGAGAGTTAAGAGTTGTAACTTGTAAACAAATTTCACTCAGCATTTTATATTAAGCTTTATTACGCACATCTTCTCACTCATAGTTTATATTTTTAAATTAATTAGCTATTTTCAGGCGTCTTTGGTAGAATTTCGTACAGAGAAACCAAAAATATATTCTGAAGGTGTGATGGTAACTGCCAATCTGGCTGACCTTCGCCTAGCTTGTTTGTCTGCCTGTTTACTATCTCACCACTACTATCATGGTTAGAATTCTCTCACTCTGAGTTTGGATAGGAAACATCACCTATGAACATGAAGGCAAAAAACTCTGCATTATGATAACATATATGATAAGTTGTTTTTCCTCCTTAATGGCAACAAAAATGCCAGTTTGGGTTGCATATTTGCAAACTTGTTTTGGTTGTTTGTTTCTCAATGGTTCAAAGAGACAGCAAACAAAAATTGACATGAAAACGTTTTCATTGAGTAAGAATGATGATGATGGTTTCAAGTTAACTTTCATCATCAATCACATGTGAAGAAAAAAAAGTGCGGCTCACAACAAGTGCACCCGTAAAAACGGAGTAGAATTCTTAGTCTATCTTGTCTAATGCATTTCATCAAGACCAACTCGGTCACATGTGACAAGTATGTCTTCATTTGCACCCAAGTGGAAAGTAATTCGAGTTTTGCGCATGCGCAGTACAATTCGAACTCTTAACCAATTCGAATTTAACTTTTGGTTTTATGATTCGAATTCTTATTTGATTCAAAGAACCATACCGGGTTTCTATAGGAAAGTGGCCTCAAAATAAAAGCTTGAAGCCGATTTTGCATATTTAAAAGGTTGAGGTTTTTGACGTTTAATT
>WURS02159065.1:0-21510 GCA_011762765.2 Rhinocypha anisoptera
GCCATTTTTAAACTGTCGCACCCATGAATGCACTTCCGACACTTCCATGACTCCATCACCACGTCTCCTCCAACTGGCGATGAATTTAAATCGGTGTCACACGACGAATGATTACACGCTGGTCACGTAACGAAAACGTCGCCATTTTAAGTATCGAAAACAGTTATCATTCTCGCTGCTGCCGCTAGATGCAGTGCCGCCATCTCTGTAATGCATTGACAAAGAGTGCCTGCCCATTTTAAAACAAACCGCATGTTTCTTTCTGCTTCCTATCCGGAGAAAAAATTGGAGGTTTTACAACTTTAATGAACCTCGTAGAACAGAAAACGTACAAAACTCAAGGTATATATACACAAATGAGGGAGGGGTGGTGTTGGGTGTCGCAATTCGATTCGTGGGTGAAATGGTATTTAAGGGGCGGGTTGACAATCGTCGAGTGACGCATCGGGTCGTAGCGAAGGGCAGGTATCTTGGAAAAAAGGAAGTTCGAGGAGAGGTGACCCGGATGCATGTCATGTCATTTAAGATATTGGGACCAGCAGCATTTTCTTCTATTTGTTCTAGAGCAGTGGTTCCTAAAGTGGGCGCTACCGCCCCCTTCGGGGCGGTGCTTTGGTCTAGGGTGGGTGATAGAAACAAGGAAGTTACGATCGAGGGGCGTTTGTGCATAGGTTTATGTAATAAACGGGGTTAGTGGGTAGAAAAAGTTTGGGAAACACTGTTCTAGAGCATCAAGGCGGAGTCCCTTTCTTTCTTTGTTCAGGGCTTTGGGGATGAAATCACTCGTGTGTCCCTCCTCCAACAGACGCTTCTCAAATTGTGAGATGCCGTTAGAGTGTGTAACGTGTAAAGTTTTCTGTAGTACCTGATGATGACTCGGTGAGTCGAAAACTAGGTAGTTCCAATAAATAAAATGCGGAAATTGACCAAGTGTTTTCTTTTATAGTTACGATGAATCGTTTTCACCAAGTAACTGACGATACTATTTACTTAATGAAAGGGTGAAAGGTTTTCACTAAGATTCACTTTAATCCAATTACTTAGATGTTTCTAATGGTTTATCGCAAAGTTTCTCAGTCAAAACTTTTCTGAAGAAAAGAAATAGAAAATATGTTGCAAAATATTAAATCCTGTTTGGAACTAGTCTATTTTGACGTCACGTAAAATTGTGCTGATATTATCTAACGAATGAGAACCCGCCAGGTTTACTTATTCGACTTTTAAAATGTCGCCGGTTTTTTGCGGGGAAAAATGGAGACTGCGGTATATTTTTCCGTTCATTGATGGCGTTGATCATTTCTGACTGAGTTGTCTCGAATAAGCTAATCCATTCACAGGGTTCTCAGGATATTGGTTTTGAAGACTAACTAGAGACTATAAAACTATTTTAATAAAAATACTTTTAGGAGTCGGAGTATCAGAACGACTCGCCAAAAATGTAATTAATGTAAACAAGGTTATGGATGTCCCAAAGATGGGATCAGGTGCCTCTTTGGCTGACTCACTGAGATTTAGGGCCCATTGAAAACTTGAGGTCATCCTTCGCCTGAACGTAGTCCTTAGGGGAGGGATATGTTGTAATATATTTGAAAAAATGTGAAGATGCACGAAAAACAAACGGCCTCTATCCACGGCTATATTGTAATGGATATGGAAAACTTATCCTCCAAACTCCGCTACTTTTATTATTTGGTCATTTCATGGAAATGATTTGGGCAATTTTACACTAGCCATGATTTTTTTGAGAAAATAGAGTGAACATAGTTAGGGAGGTTGACTTTCACGGGCGTAACTACCTGAAAAAGTTTTATCATGAAATAAAACACATTATTTTATCACATCAACTTTAATGCCACGACCCCTGGATTCCTGTCTAATTAACTTCATATGGTTTTGACTTCCAGGATCTGATGATTATGAATAGCAACGAAACTTGGGTCGTGACGATAAATTTAATGTGGAAATCTTAATTATACATTTTATTTGGAGTTTCGGAAAAAGTAAAGTCCGGCAATGTTTGAAGACAATAAAATCAATAAAATGTATCGGAGAGGGAGACTAGCGATGTCTTGGACGTAGATGGGGAAATGTTTTTGACAATATATTGAACTATGGACGGCAAAAATATTCAGGATTTAATACGTACATGCTGAGGAGCGACACATGGGGTAGAATATTAATTAAGCGAGGCAGAGGCATTTTTGTATGTTATGGAATGATAAAAATTTAAAGTCGTTTAACATGATAGCTGTTATTGTGACTACCGTAGTAATTGTGTTGTATCTCGCATGCACTATATTACTTGGAAGACAGAGGCGTTGTATTGAGGACATCTCTAGTTTTCATACGGGTAATGACATTGCTGGATATTGACGTTTTGACGCCCGAGTCTTCCGTCGTCCAAAAATAGTCTCGCCGAGGTCTGTTAAGATTAGAATCAACTTTCACTTCTTTAGGAAGAACCTTTTTTTGGCATTGAAAACTTCAAGGGCGGTAAACAAACTCTTCGTGCTTCAATATTATTTCCTTATGATGATTAACATAGGTCATAAAATGAAAGTGTACGCATACTTTGAAAGTGAAAAGTTAACAGTGTTAACCAATAATTATTTTTTCGAGATTACTTTTCTTTTTAACTTAGGATTTTCAAAGACTACCAAAATCAACAGCAGCTTTTATTTATTTGTATTGGGATTTTCATTATGTTAAAAGTTAAGTAACACTATTAACCTATTTTATACCGTGTTTTCAAAGACAACATACTCACCAAATAAAAATCTCTAGGTTTCTCTTTTCTTGTATAAATTTTAATTGTTAAGCGTGATCATAAACAAATACCCACTTGATAGATTTTAATTGTCATATTTATTGCTAAAAGTAAAAATCGACATTTATATTTATTCAGAATAATTTATTGGTCTCTTAAAATTTTTGATTATGAAGGTAAATTGCATAATTAGTTTCCATATTATGATATGTAGTGAATCTAGATAGCTTAGCGAAATAATTGAAATGTGATTGTCATGATTTATTAATTTAATTTCTTATATTTATTAATTCAGTGAGTATATTGTAGAAAAGCTATATTGACCCCGCCAAGAGCTGGTAATTTTTTGTAATTAATTTACGTACCTCTAAAAAGAGATGTCTAAGAGTGTAGCGAAGTCTTTTCCTAATGTTTTTGTGGGCTTCTTGTTTTTTTTCTCATTGGAAGAATGGAGTTATCGATTTCTGCCATTCTTTTCATTTTATTTTTAGACTCTAGACACAAGATGAAGACCGAATTCAAATGCAATTTTAAAGCTCTGTCTTTTATAGAGGATCACCGTAGGAACTTAAGACAAAAGTCGGCCATCTCCTTGACCTATTTCCAGTCAAATTCGAGCTTTGTAGTTAATTGATTCACTTACGTAAAAACTTGGAGTGACTTTTTTCCCTGCGGAAACTTAATGGTGGGATTGCATCTTATGATTGCTGTCGCCATTCACCGTACATGTTCATGTGACCATTACTCAGTAGGAAGCAATTTAATTAGTTTTGAAAATTAATTATATTGCGTAATATTGGTTACACTTTTTCATTACATGCTACCATGCAAGTAAAATTTGGGTAACATTTTGCATGGATATTCATGTAGTTAAATGATTTGTCATGAAATGAACAAAATCCTCTCAAAACTTTCATGGCTCTTTTATTTTAAACCCTTAAAAATCATTCGGGCATAATAAATTATCGTCTCATCGAATTTTTTTTGGAAGAAAAACTTAAGATCTAAACCTTGATTTTTCGATGCTGCTATTTAATGGATTTTATAATTTTGTTCCTTTAACCTATGATTAATAAGTTTTCCATGTGACATATTGCGTTTTCTAGCACCTATCAATCCCCTGCTTCAGCTTTAATGACAAATGATTGGGCATTCTTGGGCTACAGCAATTCACAGATCGCTAGAAGGTGAAATCCATCAGGAAAGCATGCATTGTCGTCCTGCTGCTGTTGTCGGGCGGAGAGAAACCCATTCAATCGTCCTAAACCGGACGATGAGCCGACGGGAAAAAATGTGTAACTCTTGTATGGTACATGTGGATCTTTTGCACGGCTGTTGGGATGTGGGGTACTTGGCATGGACAACGTACAATGACCGAAAGGAGCAACTCGGATCGTGTTCACATTCCTTAAACCGACAGCATTATACCACGATTCGCAAACAAGACATTCCATCGCTTCAGTTGTTTTTTTTGTCTAAGTACTAAAACTCAATGATATTTAGCTCGAAGCACAACTTTCCGTAAAATTTAGAAATTAATCACATGCCAGTAGAACTATGTAGAAGGCTGTAGTTTCGCCTTATGTGCGGGCGAGATCATTTATTCGCCACCGAAACTAACAAAACCATAAATATTAAGGGAAGTCAATATCGGAGAGAGTATGAAAAGCAACGATGAACGCATAATTTTAGCAAGGTCGGCTTATCTTTTTCTAAGAGAAGAAGGAAAACAATACTTCTTCCTCACTTCATGGAATAGGCTGCCTAGGCCATACCGGAAACCATCTAAGCCTTGGTCTACCGACATTACGATGGCCCCTGGTAGAATAAAATATTTCGAAGCTAAAGCTAAAGTTGATAGAGTTGTAGGTTACAGAGACATGAGGGTATTAATAAATATGAAGTATTCTTAAACGTAATTCATTATGGATAGACCGAAAGAAGTAATAAGCCCGTGAGAGGACTAAAGTCTAAAGGATTCTAAAGATATGAAAAGTTAAAAATAAAAGGGGTGTTTTTAACTAAATAATATTGGTTTCGAAGCACAACTTTCCATAAAATTTAGTAAATAATCACATGCCAGTAGTACAAGATAATGACAAAGAATGGATATTTGGTCGGTGTCCTAGGCGTGAAACTTCAGTCTTCCGGTTAAAATTCCTTATTCATCTACTCTAGCAGCTGTGGAAAAATACAGCTAGGAGGTCAATATGCCGTAACAAATAGTAATATCGAGATAATCACCGTCTTAACCTGAACTGCAAATGAGTACACACAATAGAAACCCAGAAAGAATGAATTTTTTTGGAAAAGAAAACTGCGTGAAGTTCAGGAGAAATTTACTGTGCATGAGACCTGACTACAAAATTCGTTGCTGTCTGTGGAAACAGCGTAACCAGATAAACAGAGGTATCTGTCTTTACTTTGGAGCCCAAAGCGATAACGCACTTATCTAGAGAGTGACGTGTCAAAGATCAAATATCAGTAGGTAGAAAATATTAAGGTGTGTGAAATTTACTGGTAGGCACTTTTAACACGTGTATGAAGTTAACTTCTACCCGCTTTCAAATGTAAAAATAGCTTATGGTTGATTGTATTGTGCAAAGGAGCATTTGCCTTATCCTTGATGTTTTTGAGTATATCACACGGCTTAATTATTTATATGCATATAATTGTGTATGTGCATCTATTTACATATACAATGTATACATAGTAATCATGACCTAAAAATCCTCGGCTACCTTGTTTAGTGAACTTCTCGTCATTGCAAATTAACGAAACTTTTATTTGACAGAAGAGTGTCACTCCCTTCAAGTCACTCTCTTCAATAAAGTCACTTGGTGAAATTCCGTAATAAACAATTTTGATTCCGAAACAGTATATTTCCACAAAGAGTCATTTTTGTTTGTGGAAATAAACTAAGTTGTAACGAAAATCATTTGACGGAAGGATATTATCACCGAGCAATGATCCGAAATAAGTTTTCAGCGGCTGAGATATAGGCGCTGCTTTAAAGAATTTTCAACACTTAATTAAAACTGGGTCCGGGAGTATTCTGTTTGCTCCCAGCGAAGTAGTTCAATCACGGTCACTTTGCAGTTGTTCTGGAAGTTTGGGATGCTAATTTCCATCAAGGCGGGCAGCGATTGAAGTGGAAATGAAATTCCTATATGCACCAAACCCTTGGATCCATAGAACTTTCCACCAGGCTAAAGTGAGGGTAAACGGTTCTTCTGCGAAGAATCTCATTATGATTTTGGATATATTTGCCTTTCGTGCTTAACTTTTAGATGAGTTACTTGGCTAATGTTAGTGGTCAAAGGTTTTCGGCATGATAGAAATATGGTACTGCTAAGAGAAGATTACAGAATTCATAACAGTGCATAATTTTACTTTAGTTTCATTGAAAACTCATATCTATTGTCGTATTTGGGGAGGTAAAATTATCATCAATAGTCCGGGATTGCCATTATTATTATTCTTATTAAAATTTCTACTGGTCGTTCTAAGGCGGTCTGCCATTATAATTTAGTGTATCATCATAATCATTGTATTTCGATCTTAAGATTGTTTGATTCTTTTCATTATTATATACAACATACATTATATATACATATATATATATATATATATATCTCGGTCTTCTTCTCGTGTGGTCTTACCTCCTATTACATTCTTTACGAACTCCATTACTTCTCTGGGTGTTTTCTATTCACCTTGACCTTTTTCTATCTTACTAGTTCAGTTAATGGGTGAAAAAAGGCTCCTTTATGACTTTAATTTACAACCGGATGCGAGGCGTCCTAAATTGTAGGTAGTTATAAATTGAACATGTCTATATAAGTTTAGCAACGAAAAAGTGTGCGTTACCAAAGGGTGGGGGCCCAAAGTTGGCTAAAACATTGTTTTTTCGCTTCTGCAAGCTACAGTATCATTTTTAGTGAGATATCCCAGCACCTTTTTTAAAGACATTAATAAGACCTACCATTTGAGTCGAGGTTAGATTAATTTCGTCGATACATTTATGTAAAAATGCCGAAAAAACTCAAAAAATAGCTGTTTTTTTGAAATGTTAATAATTATTCCAAAAATACTTTTTTATAATATTATTACTTTAAAAGAAAGATCTTTACTTCCAAATCAAATAAATATTCGTAAGACTATTAATTAAATTGTTGCAGAGACACTTGAATTTTTTTATCCCAAAGTCCTCAATATTTTTTGCTCTAACTTTTTTTATGCTTGAGGATTCCAACTCATTTAAAGACGTATTCTCTCATTTTATGACTTATATTTTAATATTTTGATTGAACCCAAAAAAATTAATATTTTTACCCTTCATTTATTGATTTAAAAAAAGGATACCTTTTTATAAATAAGCAATTAGAGCTGCCGCACCCTCTATGAACTGTAAGAGTTTTTAACTAAGAAATATCATGATTTAATATAAGATTTATAATAGAAAGAAGAAGAAGATAATATAAGATTTTTTGAAAAAGAAAAATGTCCCACGACCAATAGGATTCAAGAAAGCAATTTTTAAATTTCTTAATAACAGATTCATTGTTTATAACAATTAAGAAATGATATTCACCTTATTAAATAGTCAAATACTTATGTTTTTAAATTGCATATTTCACAATTAAAAAATGGTCGTTATTGCTAAAAATATTGCATAAAATCATCGATATTTCCCGGCAACACGAGGAAATTAGTGGTGAAGTTAGCAGCGCACCGGGTCGACAATTGAATACGACAGTTCACACCACTGGAGCGGGGAAAAATAGATAATTTACTTGTACTTAAGAATGTGAGATAAAAGGCGTTGTGTCTTTTGCTCTCTCTCTCTGCTACTTCCACTCCTTAACTCCCTCCCGTCATCTTCCTCCCTTCCCTCCATGCAGTACGTCGTCTCCGCCAAAGCCGTGCTTCGTTGGAACTCCGATAAGATAGGCTTTCCTGTTCGCTGTGAATGTGGATAGCCGGCGCTACGGGATTAGCCGGGGGAGGGGGGGGGAGGGGGGAGGAGGTGCACGGACAGAGGACAGACGATCTGGGCAGTATCGGGAGACGATTCAAGGCAGTGTGTGGGAGATAAGGGTTGAGTTATAAAGAGAGAGAGAGTGTGAGAAGAGAGGAGAGCTGGGAGCCATTCAGGTGAGATGTGTATCGGCTATCGTCCGTCACTACCACCTCCACGCCCAGTGCTGTAGCTCTCGATTTGTCGGGCTTTTATTTTAAATCGTGACTTTCAAGCAGAAGTGAAATTTGGGTATTCCTTCCTAAGGCAATGAGTGCCTTGCTCAGTACGGATGGTGACAAATCTCCCTTCATCCCATAGGTCGGTGGGAGTATGACCTTGGGAGTGCCATCCTTCGCCTCCTCCCATGTTAATTTATCAGATTAGTGATTTCTTCTTCAGGATATCCCGAAACAGTGAGTTTGTTGACCGGTTTCCCCATCTCTTGAAGAAGTCCAAAGAAGGCAAAAACAACTACTCATGGCCCCATGATGAACTTGACGTAGCATCTCGGGATACCGTTGTGCGTCGTTTCTGTGTTGCATGTATTGCCGTGTGTGAGCCCGGTCCACTTGGCTATGGTGGTTACTTTTTGGTGATGGACCGTGTTTCATGTCTAAACTGATATCCACCTCTACTTAAGATAAAATTTTGTTGCGGATTTAGTAGAATCGCTCTACAATTTTCCTTTAGTTCACCGGCGTTCTATTTCAACAAACGAAGCCGTATTAAGCTGTGCTGTGATGCGCTAAACATTAGAGGCTCTGCTGATTTCCTTATTGGAAAACTGTGTGATAATTGGATATCTTGAGTTCTTTTCGGTTATATCAGTGTACCAATTGTGAAGCTGCTGAAGTGTTCAATCTCTTTCATACCATTCTTGGGATACTCCGGGGTCCAGGACACTCCGAGGTTCGTCTGATTCTGTAGACGATATTAAGTATTTATATTCCACTAAACTCTTTAGCGTAAAAATAATTCCATGTGTGATGATTAAAAATGGCCCATAGAAATGTAAGAATTAGATTCAACACAAGGATAACGGAATAAATGTGAGATTGACTGCTCGGAGGAACATATGGCTCGTTTTCAGCGTGCTATATTTATTTATTTACAATAGACTCTTGCAGTTGGCTACAAGCCAGGTGGCAAGTATAAAAATGATTGAAACCAATGAACAATTATAATGCAATACTGCAATACATATTCACAATTAGTTATAAAGCAGTCATAATACAAAAATAAAACTTAAAGAAAAAGCACACTCTCAAATGCATATTAATAAAAACTGGAGTCCCAAGTGTGTTTATAAAGTTACATTGGCCAACCTCTTCTTAAAACATTTAAAATTTTGCAACCCATGCTTAAATAGTGAGAGGTTTTTAGTGAAAGGTTTGAAGAGTTTTTCAGGTGCGGAGTTCGTTTGGGCTGACTGTGAACTCTTCCTGAATGCCGTTAATTCGATGACCTGCCTTAATTTTTATTCATTGTTGTGACGGTTTAGAAACGGAGGAGCCTACCTTTTATAAAAATACTTTTCAAATATTTTTTTTCATTAAGGAAGAAGTTAATTTTTCAGGGAATTTTCTTTAATTTTTTACTTCAGAAAGAACAGCGCACCGAATCTTCTGCTGTATTATGCTTTCATAGGCTATCTTGATGAAAATTTAATTTTGTTTGCGTTAATGTTGTTTTGTTAGTGTTAATTTTGTTTGCGAATGAAAATTTTACATTTCCTGCGACTCTGTTAACGAATAACCCTTCACATTTCTAAAACTATTTTTAAAAAGTCCATGATTTTTTCCACGCGTAACCAATTATCTTTTTTAGTGACAAAATTATAAGAAAAAATTATTTAACACAAGTGTGATTAATATTTTCATGAAAACCTAGAGTTGTTTTTGAAATAATAGATGCTATATGGTTAAACTGTGAATAAGATAAACTTCTTTGGCGATTTTACATTTTATTCATAACGTGGGTTTGCTGAAAGACATCCTGGTAAACCAATAGATCCCAGGTTCGAATCCTGTCCAAGGAAGCGTTATTTCATAAAATAATTTCGTAAATATGTTCGACAATAGCATATAGGTGTTAACATGGTTATGAACAAATCAGGCACTACGTAGGTATGTCACTTTATGTCCACCAAAAAGCTTACGACAGAGTGAACAAAAAAGTAATTATATGGGTTGGGGATGGAATGGGGTTTTATTTGATGAAATTAGTATGATCTATTTTAAGCGGTGGGTATAATTAATAAATTAAATTCAATGAGGGGGCCGTGACTTGATGGACTTCCATAGTGAAAATAATTTTGGTTCATTTGCCGCATTTTAAAGAAAGTTTAGAATTGTTTTATCTGCCAACCGTTACATTGAAGCACTACGCAAGAGTGTTCGGCTGAACCATCCATTATTGAAGGTTCTTCCTAAATTTAACTTCTTTTGTTTTTGTATTGAGTTTATCAAAACCTAAATTTAAATAAATCTAAATAAACCTGATAGAACTATGAAGAAGCAATGTTTTCACAAAAGTCTTAGTAAGAACATGAATTGGCTGATGATTAGTGTGCATGTTAACTGTTTCATGACGCGGGAATTACGTAGAGCTAGCGACGTTTCGTTTTAAGTGTCGTGGTTGCAACTCCTGTTATAAGCGCCATCAAATCTTGTGAGAACATAGGCCCTGCCTTAATGCACCAACTCATGAAACCTCTATAATGACTCTTCAGGGCTTCCTGTGTCATCGATGCTCTCTAAGATTAATAACGTAATCCACGGTAGACTCTAAATGAACTTCCAAGGAGAGTAGTTTGGTTTTAGCTACTGCAGTTTCGAAATTTAATCCTATATTGACAACGTAACGATATAAGTATCAGTTGTAACTAATCTTCCACACACAGAACGGCAAAAATTTATATGCTCGCTGTCTTCGTGTTTGTTATTAATTGATATTAGCTCCCGAGGACCAATGAAAATGTAAAAATATTAGGTGATTCAATTAATGAATTAGCAGAATTTTCCATTCCAGTCTCCTCTGTAATGAAAAAGAGTAATAATTTTACGACAGTGCCTTACAAAGTGCGACTGACCTTAAACAAATGACCTTAGTATAACCGTGAACGTATATATGAAGATTCTCAACTGGTTTATGTCACACCCTGGCTAATGGCATGAGACCTTTGTTTCGCCATGCGGTATAATTCATGTCGCCTGAAACTCATTATCATCATTAATCGAAATGACCTTTCGTAACGGGGTGGCCCGTGAGGAGTCGTTTACTTAAGCATTAAAGGTGCTGCTGTAAATTTTAGGGAAGGAGAAAGTACGTAATCATAAAACTGGCCTGTTACGTACGAGATGGGAAAACATTCCCTTGCTTCACTTGGAACCTCCTTTTCCCTAGCTGTTCTCCTCAACAGAGAAACGCAGAGGTGATCTAAGATTAAAGATGGATCTAAAGGTCTGGTTCACTTAGCGAAGTTAATCGAAGTTATATCGCATGAAACTAATAAGCGTCTTTAAACCGCCAACAACTATGCTCTATCGTTAGAAAGCATACATCTAAACCCGATAAAAGAGTAAACATTTCGTGTTTGAACGGAATTTTTACATTTACAAACAATATGAAAATAGAATATGAGTAATGAATGAATAAGAGAATATACTTCTTTACTCGAGTTTTAATCTAAGTCTTCAGCTTTTGTAAGATTAAAAAAAAATATTTTAATGAATGAATGAAATTTACAGTACACGATATTTTTCTCCTTTTCTCAATGTACACCAAGAAAATGTTTCTTTACTGGATCCGGGGCCACTTTTTTGGGCTATTCGATTTTAAATCGGTTAGGTATGAAGAAGCGAGATAAAACGCATTTATAAAATAGACTTAACTTAGCCATTTTTTCTTCATTTCCTTTCACTTACCAGTTTTTTAAATTTAACTGGTTTATGAAGGTGGTTTACTTGTTGTGCAATAGGAATTAAAGTGTGAAAACTGTACATTAGTGTATATCAATGGTTTGCTCCGTGCTCCCCAATTTCTGAGTGATGATTCACTATTCCTTAGCACAGCAAAGTTTCTCGCGATCGATACCGTCTTGAGAAGATAAATGCTTCGTTACCCGTCATATGCTCAACTTTAAAAGTGACGCTTGAGAAAATTTCTTCGAAAAATTATTTTACCCTGTAGAAAGAATAGTTTGGTTTCCTGGCTGGTTCCCTGGTTTCTGTAAAGTTACACCTTTCCTTGATAATTTTTTGTGCCCTCCTGAAAAAAGTTATTTTGCTAAACTATATGATTATGTATGAAAATAGCTTGTGAGTGAGTATTTTCTTAATTACCTGATCAGTTAATCATTGAAAAAAATCAACGGGAAATTTAAAATCAGTTCATGAAGTCAGATTTCACACCACGAGTTACTTTCACACTATAAGTTGAATGTTGAGCAGTGATATCAAAACCAATTTCGAGGCTTGCTTATCTTTCATTTTGAAAAGATCGAAAGTATTTTTTTCCAGGACATTTTCGCTTTCGGTAGGGTTTGATCAAAGATGAAGTGCATATAAAGATTTTTCTCTATAGTATATAGTCTCTATGTATTCTTTGTGTATGTGTGATCTCCTCAGGCGATTCCAAAAATGATATTAAAAACTGTTCTGAATTAAATTTTTCTGAAATTGATTACTAATTAGATCCTCTTCGTGTCTAATACTTCATGAATGTTTCCATGTTTAAGCGGGATTTAGTAACAAATTAACGTTAATTTCACTTCATTGTTCCTCTCGTCGGTTTCTGTTGTATCTATCTGTTTCGGGATTAATGCATAAAATCTTCGGAAGATAAAATTCCCACTGCCTTTATCAAAACTAATGGGTACTTGAAAACTATGATTTTCCTACTGATACTTTTTTGTGTTTAGCTTTTATTCTACTTAAGATAGGATAACTACCATAGAGATCTATACAAAATAAACCATACTTGGCAAATAGTACATATATGAGGAGTATTACATCATGTCACATATAAAATTGAATGATAAAGGTGTATTCTGACGGCTCATAATCAATAATTATCATTATTTTATCCGTTTATATCTCCCTGCTAATCGAAACAGTAAATAAAAATCATCGATAACGATGTAAATGGAATGCATTCAAAATATACAAGATACATATTGTTCCTCAGCGATGTGAATGACTGTTCATCCGTATCTAATTAAGCTGACAAGAGTCACTATCTGTTTTAGACCATTTATTAATCTCCTTATTATTCTATATTATTATGCCCCTAACCATTTCACACCACGTGTCATTATTGTTTATACGTAATCCTGGTAGGAAATACGATTGATAGATGAACAGTGATTATTTATCAGTGATAAATTATCTTTTTTATAATTTGAATTTATCTTATTCATTAAACCTATTAAGTATCTTCTTTAACGGTGTAAATTGAAAGTGGATATACGAAGGTAATGACTATTCTAATGAACGTGGTCAGGCTATTGACGAGTGAGACGCTTCCGTCTTCATTGCTTCTAATGGATTTGGTGCCAATTAGTACGAATCTCTGTGAATTATGGACGCCTCTTTTCCGTGAATCCCTCGGTAAAAAAGTTCCTTCACCTTTTCAAAAATGTGATTCTGGTTGATCGCGTCAGGACTTTCCTCCCCAGCAACTTTTTAACATTTTTCCCTAAGGGTTCTGAATATGATTTTTAAGGGATGAATCAGTCAATCAGTCTAGGGTACAGCTACTGTCCTTCGTCTCCGTAATCGGATCTGAAATTCTCTCGTTAATTTCCCTCCCCTTTCGAAAAATTAGGTTACGACGTGGGAAAATTTAGTCTCTTGGCTCAGCTCTGGGTAAAGTATGAAGCAAAGAATCATCAAAATGGAATAACAGGCTTATTTACTGCTGGTGTTACGGATGTAATGAAAGAACAGTACTACTAGTTTTTAGTAATAGTGAACAGCAGTATAGTCGATAATTCATCCATAATTTACCCATTATAATTTATTCACTTTAATGTAGCCACTGAAATTAACGCAGACAAAACCATAGATATATTTATAATCTGCATTCAAGAATTAATACTTAATTTATGTATTTTAATCCGTCTCACTTTGTTACCCGTTTCTTTACGTGTCTTTATTAGTATACATTTGATGCTATTGCAATTATTATGACAATGGGTGACTAATATTTTGTAAGAAAGAAAGCTGCTAATGGATGAGGGTAGGAAACCTAAATTCAGTTTATGTGTAGTTTTTAAACCGCATCCGAAATCCTAATGTCTGTAATTATGACCAGCATCCCAACTTTCTTTTAAGGTAATCATATTTACATGGCTTTAATTACAGCTTTATTTTATGGAATATTTTTGTGAGCTATTCTAAGGTTGTTAGTGGAAGGTACAAAAAGAAACATTATTTAGTACGTAATTAGCCTCTATTTAGAAGTATACCTGTCCGTTTTTCTGCCATTACAATGGAAATTATGGAATGAGAAAATTTTGAAGAACATACGTTTCATTTTTGTTACCACAGGGCGTTTTTAGCTGTAATTATCGATGAATGTCATAATATTAATGGCAATGAGATGTTAGTTTTCAACTTTCTAAATAAATATATTTTGTCTCGACCCGTTTCAACGTATTATATTATATTCAGGCGAAGAATGAGACCGAGTACCGACTTATTCAGGGACCCCTTCTGGTCTCACTCTGTCCTTACAAATGAGGAATTCGTCGAAATCAGTCCAGACATTAAAATATTTTCGGCGAGAGGAAAATTGCCATTAATATGTTACAATTCCGCCACATCACACCTGTAACTACGAAATTTGTAATGCCACAGTAGTTAAATCATTTTATTTATTTTCACAGGCTGGAGATACGCATAACCATGAAAGAAGAGGAACCCCAAGTCACCCTCAGGCGATCCAATAGCAAGGGAGCTGGAAGTCCCGAGGTTGATTCTCCTTTCCAACGTGCTCCTAGACCCAACTCCCAGCCGCCAGGGTCGTCGGAATCCAGCCAGGTGAGAAGATCCGTCAGGGAGATAAGGAGAAGTTTCGAGGCGAGCACTCCCGTCGATTTGCCAGAAAACATCAACCAATCGAAGCCTGTATCTTCGGCAAGAAGATCCTTTCACTTCGAGAGGGGATCGTCCATATGGGACAGTCCAAGTTACGGCAAGCGAAAACACTCCAGCAACGGGGATGGTGCCAAGCAATATCCTGGCGTAAATGAATCAGAGCGAAGGGAAAACAAGGGAAAGGAGGAGGCGGCTAGCAAGATACCGATCAGGGAAAGGGAGGAGAAAGGTGGTCAGACCGTCGAGAAAGGTGAAAGCGAAGAAGACAGAGGGAGAAAAAGAAACAATGATCAAAATACCAAAGGTAGCGCACAAAAGATGAGCCAAAGAGAGAATAATGCTGAACAAGAAGGCACAACTCATCCTCAGGACCCCACTTCCTCTAGTTCCTTGGGCACAGTCACTGATGGAGAAGCAGAAATTTCTCGACTAGTCTTTAGCGAAGATGGCCAAACAGCTGTTGCGCTCGGAAATAATGAGGTAGCACAGGAAGCTTTTGATCGTGGTTCTTCTGAGGTTACAAGTACATTATCCGCTGGCCAGAGAACTGATCTAGAGGATGAATATAAACTGAGTCCGGGGGCAGATGTAATTGACAGGAATAATACTGTTGATGCGTCGAATCTAGGCGATCGTGGAAAGGACATTACATTTGGTGACGGAAAAGACGGCAAATCACTAAACAAGCCCGGTGATATATTTCGTCCTGCGATTAAGTCAGGTGATTTGCGCGGTACAGATTTTCAAGACCTCGCAGATGCTTCGTCCTCTCAAAAGGACGCTCTCTCTGTAATCGAAGCCGCAGAATCTTTGGAGAAAAGTAAGTCCCAGATAGATCGACTGCAGTCGAATCTTCTCCCATTAAGCTGTGAAACGGTCAACTCGTTGCAATCCAAGTTGCAATCTAGCAAGCCAATGATTCCTTATGTACCTAAAGCCATGCCAATTCCTAAATCGACTTCGGCACCAGCCACAATGGCTTTGTGGTACAATGGGATGGATAAAAGTCGGGAGATGACTGTAAGTAAAGCTGTGGATCAGCCAGAAGATTTGCAAGAGCAAGGGCCCTTAGAATCTTCCATTCCTCCCAAAAAAGAGGGCGCTATTAAAGCACAAGACGAGTTTGATTTAGGCCGATGGAAACCCGTAGATTTGCGTGCCAAAAATGATGTTGGGGGTGCGTCTTCAACAGACGACAAACTGTCTTCTACGGAAGTTAGCACCGACTGTAAAAATAAACTGCGAGCACAGTTTTTTGAATCAGACGCCAAGAGTGAAGGAGAACTAGTGCGGGAAAAGGACTCAAAGGTAAATGAGAGAGGTTCATCCTTATTGGCAGAAGCGACCACTTCACAAGAAGAGCAGAGTGAGATTCCCACTTCATTGTCCACGAACACAAATTCAACGGGTGATGCAGCTCGTAAGGCGACACCACCGAAAGATCTTCCCCTTAATGACTCAAAAATGGTCAGTTCTCCTCAAAAAGTCTATCCAAGTGATAATCAGACGCTTAAAAATTTAGGAAATGGCGGTAAAATTCTTTCCAGTTTGAATTGGAATGAAGAAAATATCTCAGGCGAGAGCACACAAAAAACATATAGAAGGTTGGACCAGTCAATAACAGTGGCATCTTACAAGCAGAATGGCAACGCACTGCAAGACCTTCAGGACAGAGCGCCAACTGCTCCTCGGGTTGTCGGGGTTGAGACCAAAAAAGGTATTGAAATCTCAGGGAATACCTTGAATCAGTCTCAAAGGGAGAACAGTGTACCAGTGCCAGCGGAGAGAAAAAACGTACCCGAAAGTACGAACATTTCCAAATTCGATGAAACTGAAACTCCTAATTTATCGACATGGCCCGATAAAGGTAGTGTGAAAACACCAGAAGTTGTATCATCGGAAGCTGGGGAGGAGTACAGAGCCTTTTTTCTGTGTGCTCGTAGAGAGGATATTTTTGCCCAAAAAACTGATGTAGCAGGACAACTTCCAGGAAATAAAGAAATTATATGTTTCGAAAGATCGCCGAACAAAATGAGCAACCCTAAAGCTTCTGAAATCAATAGCATCGAATTGAGTGGTAAGGAAACGAGCAGTGACCAATTGGAACATCCAGAATCGACGAACCACTCCAAAGGCAGAGAAAATGATAGTTCCAAATGCCTAGAAATCGACCTTATGTCCTTCGCTGATGAAATATCCCCTGAACCTATTGACCATATTCCAGGGGATGACGAGAGAGAAACAGATACCAAAGACGGCGAGGATCAAGTTGGAAACACCAAAGAATCTCCCAAAGGAACTGACAAAGGAAGTGGAAAGAAGATAGGTTTCATGATGGCCGTTTTGGGAGGACTGAAAGATAGTGGTAAGAAAAAGAAATCTCCTCCTAAAGAAGCCCCAGATCAGCCGAAGCCAAAGAGAGAAATAAAGAAAAGGAGGGGAAGGGTCGGACCACCTTTAACCGAGGAGGAAATACGCGAGCTGGAAGAGGAGGCCGAAAGAAAGCGGAAATTAGCGGAAGAACGAAAGGTCCAAGAAGCTAAAATGGAAAGAGAGGCAAAGAAAAGTGCGGTGTCTCCTAATTTACCGGGAAAAGAGCGTTTTGACTCTGAGAAGCATGTGCCAAGCAATGAATTTTTGGATCAGGACGGTAACCTTATGAGTTTGGATGAAGATGACCGAAGTGCAGTAAGGAGAGATGCATACGCGGATCTTCTCAAGAAATTGGTGAAGGCTGAAGCCAAAAAGGATGCTGAAGGTGGCGGAGCAGGATGCCCTAAAAGAGTGGAACAAGATGAAGAGAGTGATGGTAGCGATACAGCTGTTGAAGAAGGAGAAGATGGGGAATACGACTATGAGGATACTGTTGAGCTTAGGAAAGCACCTGGAAGAAGGGTAGAAGATAAGGATAAGACTGCTGATTGGCCGAGAAGCTTGAGGGACAAGCCACCGGTAGCTCCTGTTCCATCTGTGAGAACGACGAGTCTGACATCCAGGAGCGTAAGTAAGATCGGACCGAAATCTCCCACGATCACAGTTGAGACTGTGAGCCCAACTCTAACAGCCCCGCCAACTCCTTCACCTCTAACTTTGAGCCCGGGGGGTTCTCGAACTGGGAGCGAGTCTGATGTTTCTGGCCCAAGAAAAAGGACCATTATGGAAACAGCATTTGTTGGTAGTGATACCATGATCAACAGCAACTACACCAGCCCAGTGGACGAGAGGCAGTCTGCCTCGTCGAGACTTTTACGCACACCATCTCCTCAAATAACTACAGGACAATCCCGCATACCTCATACGTCATTGATCTTGGAGGAGAAATTGAGGAGGAGTTCAAGTGCGGAAAGAGATCCTAGAAGGGCAGTCTCCCTGTCCCCTACGCCTCTCGATCCTTCCGTGAACAGGAGTCGAGGGGGCGGAGGGAACACAAGATACAGTGGAGATGACATGACGGACGGGGATCTCCATTCCCCTGAAGGAATTTTCGACCACGTCGACAAACATCGACCCCTCAAACAGTGCCTAAATCCACCGGAGGCCGAAAAGAAAGTGCCAGCTAAAACTTTCTTACAACGACTATTGCGACAGAGCACGCCACCGCCACCCGAAAAGCAGGGCCCTCACCCCCACCGTGGTGGATCACCAAGGAGACAGAATCCGCCCAGGGCTTGCATGGCGTACGCAAACACATCTGCCAAGAAACCCCCTCTATTTGCACAACCCAGAGATCCCAGGGTTGCTTCCTTGCCACCTGGAGTATCGCCGCCTACAGGGTCACCCTCAGAACTGAGGGTCAGGTCCCTGTCTCCTCCAACCACTCCTTCGGAGTACCAGGCCATGCAGCAGTATTACCAGCGGCGAAGCCCAGAATACGTCTCCAGTGGTAACGTAATGGGGGTGCGAAGAGTCCAGTCTCCTCCTCCAGCTTTGACCGACAACAGGGCTGTGTTAGCTTTCAGACCCCAACCGGTGCACAGGAATGCCGTGAGCATGGATTCAACTTACGGAAGCGCCCAGAGTATGCCTGGAGGGATGATGCAGGATCCTCGTCCTAGGAGTCTGTCTCCACAGAATGCAAGGAGTTTATCTCCCCCGTGCAGCGGTAGGGGCGGGCGATCGAGCTTCTTTGTGAGGGGAACCCCCGCCAGAACTACGATAGCGACGGGTGAAAGGGTCCCGGAGAGGAAGGGCCTGTCTTCCGAGAGGCCAGGGTCTACGAGCACCCTTCCCGTTCCAATTTTCAAGAGGGGAACGATAACGGCGTCTTCAGAAGACTCCGTGTGTTCCGCTCCTGCTGCTCCGAAGAGGGTTAGCTTCTCCAACTCGACCCCCACGAAGGCCGAAAGGGAGCACATGAGAATGCTGCAGTTGAGGGAGTGGCAGCAGAGAGCGATGATGGTGGGGCAGGGCCAGGGTATGTTCTACGGAGACGACGACGTGTTCACCGCTCCCAACAAGCCACTTCCACCGACGCCATCGGCAGAGGAGATGGAGGAGGAGAGGAGGTGGCTGAGGGGTGCCATGGCTGCGGGTGGCAGAACTCCGATGAAGTACCTTGAAGTTTCACCATCTGGAGTTTCGGAGTCGGAATCGGGAAGCGAGGCCGGAGAAGTGAGGCGCATCATGAGGAGGAGACACCAAGGGAAAGGTAAGGAAACGTCTTCCTCGTATGTATTACGATTTTAGAAGTGTTGTCGAGCGATGGGGCAAACATTAAAAAGTCCGACAAAATGACGCATGTTACCGGAATTAAACAATATTTGCAGTTACATAAAAGCGAACTGGGCCTCAGAAATCTTATTTAATATATTCATTTTTTTATATTCAACATTTAATCATTTCAGCGTCTTTTCAAGAAACGTTATCCTTATTTTCTGCCCATTTCCTCATCGTAAGCACCTTTATCGGTACTTCCATGACCTCCAATTGACATTTTAAATAATAAATTTTTTGCCAGTTTTTTTGACTGTTTTGAAAAACCCGTTCATTTAATTGGATTTTCGGACAGATGAATATTTGTGATGTTGTAATGAAGTCTACGCAGTCTTCCGATTACAGGATAAAACATTGATGTATGATATTTAATATCAAGTAATTTTGCGTAGCGAATAGTATATCTCACTCTTTTCTCGATTTCAGGGGTGAGATTGATACTTTTTAAAAAATGTTTTACCCGCTCAGTTCAGTGCTTTCAAACGGGTCAAAGGATTGACCAGTCTAGCATGAAGTGCATTTCTCTAGCGCCTTTTTTTTATCCGTTTTACGGTTAGAAAAAATGGAATCGACAGAGCATGCTGCGTGGAGATTAAAGAAAGAATTCGACAGCAGCTTGAGTTTTTCTTTTACATACCATACAAAGGGAACTATGGACGATTTCCACAAACATGTTCAAACGCAATTCTTTGAAAATTCCCGGCGTCAAATAAAACTAACATACCGTATAACACAAAGTATAAACTGCCCAAGGTTTTGGTGATCCATTTATTTTATATTTTTAGTGGTTTTGTTTAGGCTATTGTCATTACTTTTTATCCGGCACTATTCGTCAAACTAATGAGAGGAGAAAATTTTCAATGTAATGACATATATTTCAAGACCTCGCTTCCGATTCACGAAATAAGTGAGCAAGCGAATGTAAAAACTGTTGGAGAGTGAAGATTTATTTTATACATTTATAAAAAAATGAAAAAAAATTTTAGGAAAACAAATAGAAGCTTTTGACACAAAATTTGTTTTGATTAAGTTCTTCCCGGGTCTTTCTCCGTATGCTCCTTCTTCTGTGATTCTTCTCTTCCAAGTGAATGCCTTAGCTTGGGCTCATAAGCTTCATATCCATAGAACTTTTTCCATCCCATATTATCCTGCTTCCCAGATACGTACTGCTATAACAATAGGCTTTTTTGAAAAATCATAGTTTGTGTGCCTTTTTTAAACCGAAGCAGAAGTAAAATACTAGTAAGAAATTACTATTAAGTATGTTCTCATAAAATAATTAAGTACGATAAGCTTTAGCGAGCAAGAAGTAAAATGTAAATTTTGACTTCCGTCATGGCACGAGTAACTGCCCATATTAGGCACCTTTAACCTCTCTCATTTGATGCCCTTATTTATCAATCTTAGTAATATTATATTCATACTTGATGTGTATCTTCCAGTTCATGCCATGAACTCATGATCTTTGACTTCCTTTGATCTTACACGCGATTCAAACGATTGCATTTTCAATCGAGGTCATGAGCCATTAAAGTGCCCATAAACGTGTTTTTCCCTTGAGTTATAACGTTCCTTTGTTTTGTTGTTAAACGTTTTCTTTGATTTGAGCGCTTTTAATAAAAATGGAAAACTTACCATCTAATTCTTCGTCAGTTTTCAATCGTCTATCAAGATAAATGAATGCATGAGTGTTGTGAACATATAATTAGCACATTTTTCAATGAATTAAGGATGTTAAGATAAGAATGAATTAAGATAAATTAAATTAACAAGTGTATGGACTTTGTTATTTGTAATATAGTTTGGTTAAATTTCAAAGATTTTGCATTAGGAGTTACTTAGAGATGCCGTTTACATAAATAGAATAAAAAGAATTTTGTCGACGGAACGAACAAAGTTTCTATTTA
>WURS02159174.1:0-21499 GCA_011762765.2 Rhinocypha anisoptera
GAGAAAGACACAAACAGAAAGGTCACTCACAATATTGGATCGTACGTTTCGGCAGGAGATCCTGCCTTCGTCAGCGAGGAGAGAACTGATATATATATATATATATAGATATATATATGTATACAATCTTGGATCGTTTGTTAACAATGAGATTAAGGAAAGAAAATATTAAGGAGGTGTAAAAGGAATTTATTTGTTTGGTTAAAGAAAAGAATCCACTTAAAGAATTAGCGCAGTTACGAAGATAATTACAATTATTTCAAGGAGTTGTTGTTCATTACTGTCTCATCCTCTTTAATATCCTAAACGCGAGTAAATTGATCACAGCGAGGAAAAAGAATGGCTCAAATTAAGTGCATTAACTTTTCGGAAGATGGTGTTCTTAATCACCTTGATGTTAACGAGGAAAATTAAGGAGTTGGTCCCCATTTATAGGCGTAACTTCAAGTTAGAGAAAGTACTTCAGCGATGGTCTAATAAATTTATGAGAGAATTAAGGTATAGCCATCCAGTTATTCGCCGCACCTAATTCGCCGTGAACGTGTGAGGACACAGAACATTTACGTTTATCTGAATAATGGCTCTAAGTGCCATTTTTTTACGAATTTATTAAAGCACTAGGGGATTAACGGAACTGTGGAGACACAAAAGAAAAAGATGAAAAATATGGAACGCTTCCCCGTCATTTAATCATGTTTAGCCGCCCTAGCTCTTAGGGGATTTGGTCGACCGGATTGTAAAAGATTTACTTCAAGATCTCCGTCTTCGGTCTCATTTAAGAGTACCCAATTATTCTGGATTATGGGGTATCTCGAGGGAATTTTTAAGAGAGCAAGTAAATGCAAGGAAATCCTCATTGAATTCTCTAAAAAAAATAATAAGAAAAACAGACTGAAAAAAAACGTCCGAGAACACTTGTGTCACTCATAAACCCATGATCCACGTCACAAGTATTTTAAGGAATTTAATAATGACCACAGTTTATCATCTTTCGTGAAACCATGTGATTATGATTCATCAGTAACCCTACATGAAGGCTGAGGAATGCCGATGATGCCGTGCGGTTCTTGAAAAGTTAAAGCGTCTACTCCTGTCATCCAGGGTTCTTGGCCATTTAAGGTTCATAAAAAGTTATGGTATCGAAAAACGAGCTTATGCATTCACTTTATTTTACGAGGCTTGTTTTTTTAAATGAAGTACCGTTTTAAGATAAAAAAGAAACAAGTAGACTTTTCTTAACAATTTTTTTTCAAAATGTAAGCCTGTTCCTTAATCTACTTTTATGTATAATTTCCACTAATATTAAGGCACTTATCGTATCGTACAACCGGTTATTGATCCCATCCTCATATAAGTCTACTGCCTGATCACCTGGTACCTAGCTTGATGAAGACTTTCGTTGATTGAAGCATTATGTCACAATTTCCTTAACTCTTTGTAAACTTGAGGAAACTCGTTAGATAAGAATGAAATCTTGAATTTAAAAAGTGATGATTTAATTTAAACATCAGGTGATGATGATGTCACGCTGTGGTGAAACCCGGGTCGTGAGTTTAAAAATATAGTTTGTGAAATTGCAGTGTATTTTTAAATTTTTAAATTCAAGATGAAAGAATTTCACAGAGTTAATCCTGAAACTATCGCCTTCTTTATATCTATTTGGGTTTATCATTGGAATCATCATTATTATTTATTGGAAATAACCTAGTAAATACAAAAAATTGTTTTTGAAGATCAAACAATACTGTGAGTAAGCACATGACTTTAATTAGGATGTGACATAACAAAAGAAGTAGATAAAGACAGTAATAACAAATTTCACTACTATCCCCTAGAAGAAGTGGCTACACAATGTTCCAAACAACTACACAGCCTGTATAGCTGGCCACAGTTATATGGACAACTACACAGGTTGTGAAGCCATTTGGCACCCTATTTAGCCACTTCTTGTAGGGTCAGAGAATATATGGCACAGTTAGAATAGTAAAAGGTGAAGAAAGGAGGAGATACCAATAAAATTTTAAAAAGTGATGGTTCTCCCCACCATACTTTATTTATTAGTTATAAGGTTAATATTCTAAAATTAACCTTATTATTTATTTATTATTTTTTGTTTGTATATGTTCATTGTTCTGTATGGTTAATTTTATGTATGGGTATATTGCACAAAGGTATAAATGTAAATGTGTACAACATGTATATGTGTATGCATGTGAATGGTGTGTGTGAATGGTCGGGTGAATGTTTAGGTATTATTATTATATATTATTTTTATTATATTGGTACGTAATTTTGTGTATCTATGTATGTATGTTTCTATAATAATTAAAAAAATTATTATTACACATAGTAGCTATTCTATCATCTAGGTTTTCGCATGTTATTCACACCCCCCTTCTTGTGTCGGTGTTTTCCTGCTGTATGTCTTTTCACCAAGTATAACAGTCTACTATTCTTACATTTTTCCTGCTCACATGTAAATATCTTTCTACACGGTTAGTTATTATAGCATAATTTATATCCTGTTTTATTATTTTTTTTTGTAAAATCTTTTACTTTAGTGTAACAATATATTTGTGACAAGATGTTAGCTGGAAGAATGGACTATCTAGTCACAATCTCACCCCAATAAAGAAATTTTATTATTACCTATTATTATTACTTTATTAAACTGGGTGAATCGAGAAAAAGAGAAGCATCAGAAATTAAATTACTTAGATCAACTGTAGATTAGAAAAGAAATGATAATCTGAGAAATACTTTTTTATGAGAGTTAGGAATGGTCTATTAAAGAAAAATTAGCAAGATATAAAGAAATTTGGATGAAATGTGATGCAAATGCAAACTGGGAGGATCCCCAGGAGAGTTATGTTATATAATCCAAAGGGAAAAACTAATATTGTGAGACTGAGTCTATTCCTGGGTAAATGGGTGTAATCCTGGAAAAGAGTTATTGAAAATATAATAATTAAAATTCCTGAAAGCTCTCTATTATTCATATTTTCATTCCAATCTGCATTGTGCAGGTATTTTGCTAATTTAAAAATGTTTCCAGTTTGGCCAAGCAATCAATTCATTATTGCATTACTGAGTTCACATAATTTTAGAAAAGTTATTTGGGAAAGTAGTCTACAATTTAGGTTATTAAAGTGATACCTAAGACAAGGTACTATTTTTAAGGAGTGGAAAATGGGAGGTTAGAGAGAAACCATGAATGACGTAAATCTTGTTCAAACGATAGGTACAGTTCTGACAGAAACATTTCAATGACTCTGCCATCTTTATCAGGGTTTTGAGGGCAATGGCAGAGTCAGTCATCGAAACATCAACTGCTGAATACCTGATCTGGTGAAAAACCCATGAAGACCTCACCATAATCGTGTACTGGGAAAAAACCATATCTTACATGATAAATTGTATATCTTACAATGCTGAAATTTACAGTTGGTCCCTTTACATACCATAACACTGATAAAGAACCCATTTTAGCTATCTGTTCATTTCATTGTTTGAGCTATTAAATCTAAATACTCTGGAAGATAATTTAGTTGAAATTCATGTGTTATATATATGCAGAATATATGTATTTTTATTAGTATTATTTTACACTTTAATATTATAACTGCCATTTATAAATTTTCATAGTTACGTTATGTATCAAACATACTTCACTTACATATTTACTATAACTTCCATCATTTTTTGTCATTATTTAATTTATTTCACACGCTTTTAAATATGTTTCTTACCTCATTTGAATATCACATATTACAGTAACAAGACCATTTGGAGTTTGGTGGGTGAAGCCATGTGCTGTTTGGAGTCTAATAAATATTCCAGAAGTAGATACCACTTCTCTTTGTGTGTACATCATTATTTCAACATATTAATATTGTAAACATTTTACAGTTATGGTTATTTTCAATTTATGGAATAACTCTGGAGCTTAAAACAGTATTAAAAATGAATCCTACAATTCTAAGATAGTCAATAATGATTACATCGACCTCAGTTATCATGCAATTTAATTAAAGGAATATTTTCATTGAGATGGAATGATAAAGGGAAGATTCTTATGAGTTTACATACATATTCACTCCCACAGAAAAAACAGGGACACACAAAAACAAAGAAGCACTAACATAATTCCTCTGATCATATTGATGGCATGGCCATTTTTCTCAAGAAATTGAGATATACTGAGGGAAAGGAGCCTTAGGTAAGTTGAAGGGGGCTGGAGAGAGGATGGAGACGAATTCTTAAAAAATTATCTCAGATTTTTCATTTCATTGAACTCTGATTCAACATGCCAAAAATAATATTCAAAGCTGCAGAAGCAGCAATTTCTTGTTCTAATAATCAGTAAATATATGTGATGAGTGAAATTTCTTCCACACTCCCTAACTTTCAAAAATTAATTTTATGCATTTCAATGCATAGATTATAGTATAAATTCAGATATTAATTATGGCCCATGTTTATTAGTATATATAAGAATAGACAGCATTATATTATGAATATCAGAAAGTATTCCGTAAATGTGACATTGATGAAGAAGTTACAGTGGAAGATGTAATCTCTAGATATCTGTTATGAACCTTTTTGGAAAATTCAGATTTAAACCCTGTTTGCTGGCCTAAATTCAGTACAGATATCAGAGATGGGGAAGCAGCAGGAAAGGTCCCACAAAAAAATTAAATGGATTCATAGACCAAATGATGGTTCCTGGCAATTTATCTTTGGTTTTAATAAGTAGTAAAAAGCAATATGAGGCTGTGGCGATTCAGGGAGTAAGCTCTCAGCTTCAGAATGGAGCAGCTGAGTTTTAAAATACAATACATAATTATTCCAAACATCTCAGAATAAACCCAATGTAAGTGGTTTCCTAGACTTTAGGTCTTAAAGTGAAATTATAGGTGGCATAAGGAAAGGATATGTTCCCCTCCCTTTTAAGCTGTAGCCTCAACTTTCACATTCTGTTGTGGTCTGTATTAGGTGAGCTACACCTAGGCTGCATATAAAATTGAGGTGAGGAGAGATTCTATGGTGGAAAGCTATGTTTTGGTGATTAAGTTAAAAACTGGTGAGCAGTACCTTAGTTTTAGTTCACCTAATGCACCACTCAATTTAGATTTTGCTTCATACTTACTATATACTTATTTTTGATCTCCACATTATTAAACTCTGTATAAATCATGGCTTTTTTAATTCCACTAACATCAATTGATATCATTCTACCTTCAGTCTTCAAAAGCCTACTACCTCGTTATATCTCTTAATTAAATTTTACCACATTCTTCTTATCTTCCCTAACAACATCCTCTCCCCTTGTTTCTTACATCACTTCATCCATTTTATTTTTACTAATCTCCTTCCCTCCTCCCTCACATATCCATGTTTAAATAGACTCCAATTCATGGGTCCCCTTCCTTTCTCCTGGACCAAGTTTTGGAGCCAAGTTATGGAGTTTTGAGCATGATAGATAATGTGCAATTGTTGATAGTTTATAAAGAGTTGTCCTTAATAAAGAGAACTGCCCTAGGTAAAATTAACATAGTAGACCATCCCAGCATTCTATTCCTTGACTCACTAGCCTTTTCCGTGCTAAGCATTTCCTCCAACAGAACCTCACCCTATACATTGTGCATGATTTTTTAGGACTCTAAATGCTTCTGAATTGTATTATATATATATATAATATATATATGTATATGCCCATAGCACTGAGGGCACATCTTACACACCCACATATTTGCGTGAGTAGCACTACAGGCACTGACATGACCTGTATATCAGGTCATATGTGCATAGCACTGAAAGGGCTAGTCATTTCATCTTGTTCTCATCTCTTAGATGGTACAAAGAAATTATCAGGCACTTTGAAAACATATATTTCCATGTTATAATATTTCCCAAAAGCTTGCAAAATAGGGAAGTTTTAATTGTTGTAACAGATTAGACTTCTATGACAGTAAGCAATAAACAGTAGCAATATCAAGTTCTTCTATTACATTTCACTGTTCATAAAGTCATTTTTCTCTTGGTGGTTCACACTCTCTGCTCAATTCATTATATTTCTTTTTTACTTCTCCATCTTTTCTCTTTTTGCCTTTCCTTCTCTCCTGTTTCTTTTGTAATATTTTCTCTAATCCTTAGCCAATTTTCCTCTGCAGTCTCATTCCTTTTCCATATAATTACCATTCTTTCCAGCAAATTCTTCCTTTCCCATTTCTTCTCACTAGCCTAGGTTTCATCTTTTTCACCTCTTTGCCATTCTCACTTTCTTTGAGCAGATTCTCATCTCTACTATCAGCAATCGATCATTTGCTATGTCCACTCCTGGTAGTCCACATACTTTCTTCACCTCATTTCTAAATCTCGGGTTTACCATAATTCAGCCACATAGGCATCTGTATCAATCTCCTTGTGCCTTCTAAGTATATAGTTGTCTAATATGATTCTGGAACCAAGTAATCAGATCAGAAAGCTGCTATCAATTGTCTTTGTATAATACAAAGGCTGTCTCCTCTTTCCTTATTCTTTCATTTCCAACTATCTTTTCCTTAGTTCCCTTTTATATCACAACATTCCAAACCCATGACTATCCTACAAAAGGTTTTTCCTTACTCCATTTCCTATTCTGGCAGGTTGTACATTTCTTCCACTATGCCACACAGTATAGGTTGGCAAAATACTTATATAACTAAGAATGATGCTAGAGTGCTAAGACTATAACTAAGAATTATGTACTTTCTATTCTCATAGTTATGATTTCTCTTGTAGCTGTTGTTGACATTTTCTATTACCATTATTCCAATAATATAATGACTGAATTATAGATACATTTCAATGAAAAAGAGTAGTGGGTTCAAGAGGAAATATATATGAAAGAAAGGTCTCAAAGTTATGAACTTTTAGAAGGTTGACTTTAAAATATTTTAGTGTACTTGTTTAATTAATCTTCTTTAACTTGTCATAATTAATTTGTACCAAGAACTGAAACTGTTCATAGATGTGCTCCTTTACATTACAAGGATTCCTTTTTCATTAATATGAGATTTTCTAAAATAATTTCATGAATATATTTCCAATATGGCATTGCGTAGCATTATTTAAAACCATGATGTGTATTCATGTTGATATATGATTAATAGACAAATGAGAAAATTGTCTTGGCTTAAAGCAACTGAATGTTAAGACTTGCAGAATTATGCTTACACTACTAAGTAGCAGTGGCAAATACCCTGATTGAGAACCACCAACAATGAAAACCCCTGAAAATCCACTCACAAAATGATCAGATGTAAGTTAGCAAATCAAAAGCTATATAATATATCCTGGTGGATAGTTTGATAGAGACCATAGTGGTAATAAAGTGTTTTAAGTTAAAAAAAATGGAGAGAGTAGAGTAAAATAAATAAAAAGTATAAATATTGGCAGAAATAACATAAATAATGGAATCAAGCTGCACTCTCGGACTAACAAATTCCATCTTGTTTCTTCATCCTATACCTGTAATTTTTGTGATGACACATATTGGTTGCAAAAACTCACTATTAGATCAGTCTACTTCTATATTATCTATGTCATTCAATATTTCATAACGCTTTAGCAACTCCATTAGAAAACTCACACCTACATCCTTAGATACACAGCAAAGAATCATATGAGATGTGGTGGAAAAATTCTACACTAGTAGGAAAACACATAAAATTTTCAACTTAATAAAAACACTTTTATTACAATTACCTTCTGCATTCTACACCATTGAGTGGGAAATTGCAGGTGTTTTCATTTCCTACCATTATGGATTTGTTCATTTTCATGCTTTGAGTATTTGTCTCTAGAATTCCAGAACCAGTGTTGGTCTTTACTATTCAGTATCTACACCTAAATGGGTAGGCTGTTTCCTCACTGAAGTGTTCATCCACATTGCCCTCTTAATCCCGTTTGACAGTGCTTTGGTTTTGTTTAGAGTACTCCTGCCTTATTATGATTAATGGGCCTGGTGCTACTTTACCTTACCCCTGACAATCCGTTCTCCTCTGGGTACAGACTACCAAAGTGCCCCTCTCTTATTTTTCCAAGTAATTGTATTGCTCCCACCCCCATACTTCCTTCACCCGTTCATCCTCCAGCCTCAGAAATTTTTTTCTCTCCACCTATGTAATTACATTCTTTCAGTTCCTTTTCTGTCTTCTTAATCACATCTTTGGTGACCCAGCCCTTCTTCATTCTCATTAATTTATCATTTCTATAGTTGATTCTGCAGCATTATTCATTTCTAGTTCTAAGGTCTTCACACTTTTATTCTATGGTTCCTATCACAGAATCCTCCATTAGAATTCTCTTATTGGCAATCTGATATTCCTTTCCTTGAGTCCCTGCATTCAACTTATTGACCCCACTTCCTTGTCTAACTGTCTTTAATTTTTTAATGTTCATTTCATAGAATTAGTTGCAGTCTGAATATACATCTGCTAGAGTGAAATTGTGGCTTCACTAAATTTTTACTATATCTGCATCTAGTCTTTGTTGCCATTTGCTAGGAAGCAGTTGGTTTCTCTCTGTATCCCCTGGTATATTGTAAATGCATTTATGTCTATTTTGGTGTTTCAACCATATGTTTGTGATCACTAATATACCTTTCTGACAAAAAGAACAAATTTATCTTTATGATTCTATCCCTAAACCATATTCATACACACCTTCCCACACAACCACATTCAAATCTCCCACGTATAATTGCTGTTTTCTGATTATTACACCAGCATATAGACTTGTATTCTATTTTTACATATACTACAGCACATAAACTTGTGATACTACTCAATTTACTGGATCTGCTGTTATATACTTTTATAACATGACTACAGACTAGTTTTCTATCACCCAAGAATATATTTCAAGTTAGACACAATTAAGTAGTAGAAGTATTTTTGTTTATAGGGTGCTTCGACGGCCATGGTCATTTCGCACCTCTTCAATACATAGAAAAGCCCATCTGGACAAACACAACATCCATGCCCTGGGCGGGATTCGAACCCGCGACCTTTGGGTTAGCCGGCGAGTACGCTACCCACCAGGCTAACCCGGTCGGCTAGACACAATTAACTATGTTTATCTACACATAAATGAATTTTGATGAAAATACATACAATCACCCAACAAAATGCATTTCCAATAAAATAATGTGAATTTAATTTTAATGAGGTCATAAGGATCTTCTTTATGAATCTGTACCAAAAAATTTCACTTGAAAGAGAGGGGTATTAAAAAATTATTCTTCAATCCGAGGTCAGTTTGAAAGGTAGAGTAGAGCTTATGTAGTACTAAGTCCAACAGTAAGTTAAAATTTACACATCAGGAAAGGGGAACAGTTCTGTAACCTGTACCACCTGCAGTGGTTTCCCAGGAAGATCAGATATTACCAATTACATAGAAAATTGCTCAGCTTGGGTTTAGCTGTAGGTGTCCAGAGATGTTACCAGGTCTTGAACCTTGTTCAGTAGCCAAGACCTCTACCAACTGGTCTACCACAACCTAGTAAGGTAATACTTTGGGAATATACATGTGTTGCTGGTGCCAACGATGTCCATTTTTACTTCAGTAGTTCACACATTAAATAATCATTTCATTAATGAAGACAATAAATATGGTCCATATTTACCAACTTTTGCAATTCTAGGATGTTATCAATGCCACTTTATTATCTTTATCTGGACTAATGTTTTGAAATCCTAATAATGTATTATAAATATTATTTAGTCTTTACCAAATGTTCTCACAAATATATAAAAATATACAACTTTGGATAAATGAATGTCAGTTGTAATGCCTAATTTAGATCATAGTCACAAAATAATACAATGGAAAGAAAGTCTACTGTTATAATAATTATTTTTATTGTGCAAGGATCACACATTAATAATACTGATACAGGAGCCATAAAATATTCACATAAAATATAAGATAAATTCATGTAAAAAGTGATACAAACGATAATAATTACAATTGCTGCTCTTACAAAAATTCATTTAGTGAATAGTAGCAATACATTAGGAGAAAATATTTTTCATTCAAGTCACAACTTGAGAAAGTCAGACTAGTTTCCAATTGATCTGAAGAGCATTAAATGTGTACTCCAATACCGATTGATCTGTTGTAGGACATAACTCATTGTGATTTACATTAATACTCTTTTTCCTCCTAGTTTTAAATGACTGAATACCACTATTTTAAGACAGATGAATATTTTTTCAAATTTAGATGAAAAATGCATGAAAGTCATAATATTTAACCTTTTAAATAATGTACTAACTGGAATCTTAAGAGGAGTGATGCCCCCAGTATAGAAGACTATATTGAGGGGATCACATAAAATTGAGTATTTCAATAGGTAGTTAAGAGAAAGGGAAGCTAGAAAATTTATTTTGTTTTTCATGATATTTCCCTTGATGTTGGCAATTTATTCCATAGTTAAATGGACTGGAGTAAGATGTTTTTGTTACAGGTATAGATTTAAAAAAATTAATTTAAACAAAAATGAAACGAGTTAAGCTGGTCCGATGTCTCATGTCAGGCTACACCACCCCTCGGGGCTAGCACTCTCTGCTAGTGGCTTCAATGATACAATCGAATATATACCAAGTTAACTCAGTTAGTCTAAAAAGTAAAGGTTTATCTATTTCATTTGCAATACTTGGTTATTATAATTTGAGCATATTTTGAAAGAATAACAACGAAAAATTTAATACCTTCAAGATGCTTTTGTTTGAAGTCAGATACCATGTAATAGAATGACATTTATAATGGAAAATATAAATAAATTTATTTCATTTAATTATAAAGGATTATATACATGATCTTAGAAACATAGTTCATAAAATTAACTTTTACACATATATCAATAAAATAAATTATAGTAATAAATTTCAAAATTATAAATATTGATAAATTTTATAGAAATAGATGATTGAATAGTTCATTTGTTGGGGTCTGTCATATTAAAGTATTAAGTCAAAGTTGCAGTGTTTAATACTAGAAAACATGAGACAACCTTAAAAACCACATTTAAGGTGAATTTAGGAAAAGTATTCGTTAAAAATGTATTTAAAGAAAAACAAGAGGACAATTATGAAGTATTTTTGAGCATTTTTAAATTATATAACTGAGCTTATTCACAACTTAATTTTTATATGAAATTATGTACACATCAATGAAAATATATCATGCATAAAAGAAGGGATATTCCTCACATCTTCTCAAATGTTTCCTCAAAACCACATGTTTTACATTTCTTTGTGTAGTTATCATCTTCTTCATTGTGTTCCTCAGGACCAAACTCATGCTGATGATTTTTGGATGTTCTGTCATAGAGACTGCTTCTTACATTCATTCTTAACGCTGTAAAAAATCATGAATGAATGCAATTAGCCAGTGCAATTGCCAATTAGCAAAAACCATCTTTTACAACACAGGAGTACATAGAATATGTATATCAAAGTTATACTCCAACCTTAGAATGTTTATCCTGCACATTTGATGCTTTTAAAACTAGCATTTATGATGAATTATTTATGCATATTTTAATGACATCTTTGACACAAAATTTCCACTACATTTACTCTTGTCATATATTTTTTCATGCTCAAAGCATTCCTACCAAATGAGATGAGTGATTAATGTGAGAATTAATGGACTGGATTTCTACTTTAAATTGGATTTTTAAATGTCCAAATATACCTCTACTTATTTATTCATGACAAATAAAGCTCAACAGTGTTGAAATATATCCACTTAAGTGTAATGGTTAAGTACAATTTGTATAAGAAGAGGCACTTCATAACTCATATATCAACTTCATGCATCTTAGATTTCAATTTTTCAATCCTCCGATAACTTTCAAAACTAAGTTAATATTGACCATACATATAATGCCTTAGAAAGGATCCAGAAGTTAGATGGTTCCTTCATGGTGTAGAGGTGTGGCTACTCAGATTCTCAAAACTAATGTTTTAAATCACTGAATCACTCCATGCACAAATTTTCCAACATTAGTAAATATGCAAAGTCATGCAAAATGTTGTAGTGCAGCATTCTGCTTGTGGATGAAAAAGTTGAATATTGTAAGTCATGGAATTTCGGTAATAACTATGAATATTTAAATATATTTTTTATTTGTAAGTAGATTACATGATTGAAACATTAAGCAACTCCAAAAGTATGAAAAACATATCAGGACTCAAAAGTCATTTGCCAAAAAAAGAATCATTCAACATATTCTAAACAAATACATTGTCAGTTTTAACAATATTTACTATATGAATAGTTTTCTGACAGTTCAATTAAGTTTGTGTTATAAGGTAGAATGTCAGGAAATGAGGCAAACAAAGGAATAAAATTAGAATTTTAGATATTGTGAAGGGATGCACAAAATATTAATATATTAAATACTTAATTCAAAAAAGTAATAGACTGCTTAAAAAATATAGCTCTGTGGAAGTCTACACTTATGGAAATTAGATATTAAGATTGCCCATCTGAAACCTAAATCTATCATTAGAACATTTATGAAACATGTTAGAAATGTATCTTCCAATTCTATTTAAATGCTCTCAAAAAGCATTTTAAATTTTCAATCAAAGAATAACTTAAGGGTGAGTCAAACAGGTGTAAATCCTTGGATTCCTCAATAAATTGCTCTTCAGTATAACTTGAAAACTTTCTGTCAGATGGTAGGTAGAATAGTAAGACAAAGGAGGATGGAGGCTAATTTTTAAACAGTCTTTCATTTCTGTGATACGATAGATCAACATTCTTAAATGCTTTATTAATATTTCCAGTCACTATTTATCATTCAATCTGCAGATAACAATTAGTATTTTTTATGATTAACTACATTAGAAACTTCCTTCCCTCGATTCTTCATAAATCTTTAAAGACTCAAAAAAAATTGGCCTTGATGCTGTTGGTAGTAGACCTGCTGTTGAGCCAACAAGTAACTGACCTAACTATTTCAACTTCAAAGACAATTTCATGTGGACATGACCTAAAAGAACAACCTGATTAAAATTAGAATTACTATTTTCACATGCATATATTGCATTACTAAGGTCCTTACCTAATCATGAAGAAACTTTAATCCAAATCCAAGGACTGTAAAAGATGTTGGGATCTCTTCATGTAATTAACCATAAGTTCTTCTGATTTTCAATTTTACACCATGCTTTAGAAATATATTATATCCTGAATTTGATGAATAATAGTAATGAAATCATTATTTTGGCAAAATGAGGATGAAAATGGACTTTCATTCATTTAACCAATTTTGACAGAGTGAATTCTTCTTGAGTCTTCCACCAGGTTAAGGTCTCAATCGCAGTCGACATTTTGATTCCCGTCATTATCCTTAGGGTTTCATGATACTTTCATTATTCTGCACTCTGAAGCCCTTAGGATGATGACTGACTTAAGAAATGAAACATCGGGTGCAATAAAGGAATGCTGGGTTTTTCACAAATGCAGCCCGTGTTTGATGAGGGATACCTGTAGTTCATTGCATTAGAATGATTTGGTCTTATCTAAATTTAATAGGATATTATAAGAGACTCATTGTCTTGAGGTGAAAGGCATCTAGATAGCTAATTAAAACTATGATACATATATGCTTTGAATGATGATCTAACATCTAACAGGAATCCAAAGGATAGCAGTCCCTTGCTTTAATACAATACCATATTAATGTGGCAGAATTGAAATGTTAAAAAAATCATAATAAAATTAAATGAATCAGATTAAAACTTAATGTGGTTAAGGTGAAATATTAAAAGGAGAAGGGTATATACCAGAACAGTTGGAACATTTCACTTACTAGGTAAGTATTTCAGATAAAAATGGCTCAATGTCAAATAAATTAGAAGACTTGTGCTAGAAAACAAATTACATATAAAAAGAGGTTAATGACAATGGGCTTCAGGTAAAAATGTAGAAAAAGATTGACAAAGACATTTATATGGACTTGGTGTTGTGTACATTCATAATCCATTCTTTGAAGATACAGGGAAACTCTTTGGTAGTGCCAGGCAAAGAAAGGAGGTTCTTAGATGAAACTTGAAGGTGGATCAAAAGAGGTACTAGTAGATGTAATGGATATGCATAACACTGTGACAGATGGAGGAGTATTATGTACAAGAAAAATAGTAAGTAAAAGGAAGGATTTTTGATGGTATGATAGGATAAAAAGGGTATGGTGCTTCAGTAGGTACAAATGGCTATTTGACTATATCCTTGAGGGATCCCATTTTTGACAATCTCATGTTATCTAAAATAGCCAATTTTTCCAAATACTATTTCTCTAAATATTATCCTCTAATTTAATTAATTAACTGCCATATCAAAATACCAAATTGGGGTTCTCCACCAGGTCACACTACATTGTGGCCAATGTTTCCATGGATGACTCACCGATCGAAACGTCGACAGCAATGCAGGAGTGTGACCCATTGGAATATCCAAACAACCTTCACCAATACCATATCCCGTGAAAGCATGTTTCTTCTTCATAATACTAAGTGTTTACTTTGGCATCAGAAATTATAAAAAATTGCAAAAAAGGAGTATGAACATAATGACTAACCTTTAATCTGTTTGTTGTACTTCTTTATTTTTGACTTTTCTTGGGCTTCTTGTCGTCTCTCTCTCTCTTCTTCCAATTTCTCCTCAGATTCCCAAACTTCCAGTGCTCTCTGTTCAACCTTTCAATCAATATTATAAACATTTATGATAATTTATGTATACTGTAGAGAAAGGTTGATCAATATGAATGAATACATTATTCAAAATTATGTACTTTCCTATTTGATAAAATGTGATATTGTTATAAGTAAAACAAAGATGTCACTATTTGTGCAGGTTAGACCATTTGTGGAAATTACCTGTAACTGCAAATACAGCTTCATATCTCCCCAGTTGGAATTATGAGGATTCTTCCTAACTATAAATTTAAGTGCTGGTTCGCGCTTGTCAAAATCAGAATCCTTCAAAAGATAATAATTTCTTGCCTCAGTTTTTGTTATAAGGCAATGCTTATCTTCGTTGTCCCTAAATAAATAAATCATATTGGACACAGGATGAATAATTTTTCCTGGAATGCAATTCAATTCTAGATAGTTTATGCTAATAAACATATTTATTCTGAGGTGTCAGGGGTATTAATTAAAATGGTTGTACTGATGATTCCTCATAAAGTCAACAGAGGAAGAGAAAGAATGTATTCTAGAACACCATATTACTTTAAATTACCTAATTAACATTTCATGGCAAAGAGAACTGTTATTGAGATCATGTTGAGATAGAATGGAACTACACACACCTGCATTTATCACATACAGCATATTCGTAATGCTGAAAGAGAAACGAATCGTAGAATTCCTCACCACATTCATCACAATGTGGTCTATCAGGTTCTATAATAGGTGGTGGCTGGCTTGTCACTGTGACCTGAAACATTATTGCCATTGGTAAGAACAGACGTTTATTGGATTAACTAATAAGTGAAAATATTTCATACAGTTTCCTCCGATTTAGTCAGGTCTTTCTCCTCCAAAAGGAAGCCTCCTCCGGTATCAATGAACTTGCTGCCATGTATTCGAATTATACTTTTTTCTGCAGCTTTGGATATACTGCAGGGAAAACGAATTTGTTAAATTTCATCACCAAGATAAGTAATCAATGCTGGTTTATATTATACTTGCTCATTGGGATAAGGTTGGGCTTTCTGTCTTGCTTGTTTGATGAGTAATGCCCGGTGCCTGTTTTTATCCATACGAGCCATTTGGGCTGGGGTTATTTCATTACGTTTACTCGAAACAGAAGGTGATTGATTACATCGATCTCCTTTTAAATAGTCATTGCCATTTCCACTTTCCATTTCAGAAATATACTTTTTCACAACGAATCTTGCAGATCATAAACAAGACCTCGAAAACGATTGTCTATTGTCGTACCATTGATCGCTGTCGCCATCTCTGAGCAGCATTTCACATGTTCGTTGGAATGAAGTGAACATCGTTTCTTCTTTGCAGAGGAAGTTTTTCTGTAATCAGCTGAATTTGGACTACGAAAGGTAAGGCATTTTATCATTTTTACCTAGGACATTATTTTAGTATTGCTGCCACCTACCTTTTTCCTTTGAACCTGTGACGTAAGAATGTGGGCAGGATCGATTAATGAAGTCAACCTCGATGTCTTCTGTCAAAACTAAATTTCTTCTGCATTGAGGGCATACTTACAGGTTAAAACAAATTCTAACTGTATATTTATTAACATTAAATAAGCAAAAATTCAATATTTAGGTAGGCGGTCGGTCATCTGGCATTACCTCTATTTTGTAAGAGAAGAGCTATTCTTTAAAGCCACTGGATTTGTATTGCAATTTGACATTACTAAAGGGATAGTGAAGGTCATAAAATGTTTATTTTACCCAAATAAAGGAGTTTATTTTCAAAAATACTATGAGTATAAATTAAAGATATACATCCTTTATTGCAAGACTAATACATAGTTTTTTTATGTGGTGCACGCATTTTTGAACTCTCATAACCTTAAGTATTTTAGTACAAAACGATTGGATAACATGTGACTTCTCCGATTATTTACCAAGTTTAAATAATTTTGCTACTTTTTTCAAACCGAGATTACTATGAACCGGCGAAAATGAATGAGAATAACATTAAAAACATGACATCGTACTGAAATTTATACGTATATCCTTACCATTTAATTACCTTTCAATGAAAAATCCTACAAGATTATTGTAACAGAGTTTTCTTAATTTCTTCCAAAAGTAACAATCTCATAGTAAAACCTATGATATTAAAATTTTGACATGTGAAAATTTAGTTAGGTTTTTCTATACTGTCCTAAGCACGGATAAACCTATGACTCGAATACTATTTTCCAAAATACTCATTAGAGAAACTTTTCTTTGAACAGTACGTACATCATACGATTTGTACGATAACTATTCATTTATAGGTTCCTAAAAGTCGACATGTGGTAATATCTGTTTGTGCAAAATTAATTTTTTTTGCGAGCGGATTACATTTCAGTCCCTATTGAAAATCCATTAATGTCTTTACTGTTTTAACTAATTTTTTGTAACGATATAAAGTTGAATCGTTTGGAAAACTTGTGAAATACACGACATTACAGCACAGCTGTCATTTTTGTATATCGTAGCATACCATATGTTCCATTAAAACGATAATGGGTAGATTTTTTAGTGATGGTGTTACCATTATTTTTCGATGGTGTGCGTTTATTGAACAATAGTTTTTATTGTTCGCATAAAAGACTTTATGTTAATTATAGTCAAATAATTTTTAGTGTAATTCACGGGCAATTTTAAGGAGGTGATCGCGCCATAAAGTATTTGCAAAAATACGTTGGGTATTTGCATTTAAGGATGACTCTCCTCCCTTGACCATACCTGGAGGCAGGTAGAGACTAGCATTAATATTCAACTACTGCTCAACACCATAGTCCTAGTAGAAGAAAAGATAATATACTTAATAGCTTGAAAGGATTAATTTTCAAATATTCCCTTTAATGAGTTATGAAAAATAAAGGTTCAAGATTGGTTGATGTTGTATCGTCGTTGCTTTTAAGTTTACAATTACCCAAAATGTTTTGCTTTGCCGCTACTTTATCCTAGAAAATATTCAATCAACTTATGCAGATACGATGGGATCATCTTCCGCGAAAAAAGAAAATTACAGTTCTAGTGAACTAGAAAAAAAATTTTGTTTCTCAGGTTTCATTTTCAAAAAGTACATAGTATATATCGTTGTATCCGGAACTAAATGGACCACCAGTAATTATACCACCTCCAATTTGACCACAAATTAGTAATTTTTAATCCTTATAGACCCTTTTTTTATAACTTGCAGCCCTTTTTGATTGTTCTTCTGCTGATAGGCAAACATTTTTCGGATATTCAATTTCTTTTGAGAATTGATATTAAAATTTATGCGCGAATGGAGATCATTTCATAGAAACATCCAGTCCAAGCTGAGAAGACTTGGAAAACATTCTACATTCATATTATTCTCGTAATAATTTGTATTCATCTAGAACAACTCTTCTGTCGAAATGGTTGTGATAATTTGTTCATGTAATCACTGTAATGAATACACCATGTATACTCTGTTGTCTTCTTAGTGTTCTTGTATAGTAATGGTTATACCCAACGAGACGGTTGGTATAAAAGTTTAACTTTTCGTGTTAAGGAAGTCACACTTTTACTGAATTGTCAATGGTGCTAAACTTCAAGGATTTGGTTACCTTCTGGCTTTCCATTCTATTAACATTCCAGTTGCGAGTAGTATTCCTCAGCATCTTTCAGAAATTCGTATTACTTTTATATTAAACTATTACTGTAGTACTGAAAATAGACAGCTGATTGAAATTATTTTGATATTTGAAAACTATTAGAATTTATTGGTCATCTTTGCCCGGATTAACCGAGCCTAACATCAGATTTTTGAGATTAGTGAGAAGAAATATTTTTCTTCACGAACTGGTTTAGAAAACAATGATATTATCTCAAATGGGGGTTTACTTTACCCGTAGCATTTTCAGGATTATTTTTTTTGAGAGGCATAGTGCCTAATTGAAAAGTTTACATTAAAGCCATTGTTTTATAATATTCATCATCATCGTCTTCATTGGTTATTAATCTCAAGATTATTATGTAGCACCTGTCCAACCTACCCTGTCAATTGTCAAACTCTTCATGCCTTCATCGCTTTTCACTCTAACGTTCTTCGCCACCTGCTTCTCATACGTCGTCCTTGGCTTTCCTCGAGATTTCTTCTCTGCTCGGGTTCCTTTTAATTCAATCTTTACCGAGCTATGGTGCCTCAAGACGTGCCTTATTAGTTTGCCTTTTCTTGTTGTGGGTGTATTCCATACAATTTTTTCCCCTGATTCTTAGGAATACTTCTTCATTGGTTGGTCTATCCATTTAATTGTTAACATTATTGTGTAGCACCACATTTCCATTACTCCCAAATCTTCCATTTTATGTAGGTAAAATTATACCATGTCTATTTTCTGATGATGCGTTGCGGTGATACAGGTCAAGCGGCAAATTTTAAGTTCACATAGGTATTCTGACGGGATTACCAAATTTTCTAGAAATGTCGCTAACAGGGCCGCGGGACTGGAGAGCTTACCTGCGAGGGCATTGAAAGAATTTACTATCAATATCAAAAAATAATTTTAGGAAATCCCTTTCGGAAAGCTGAGTTCCAAAGGACCTAAAAATTACGAAAATCGCATATATATTTTCAAACGTCTATCGGGAGAATCCTCGTACATACCCATTTCCCCCAAATCACTTTCATGTAAGTTATCGGAACACATTATAGTCACTTTGATCATTCCTTATCTCGATAGCAAAACTTTAATAAGCGGCAATCAGCGTAGATTTAGGAGATCATTTTCGTGCGAAATATATTTTTCCTTTTATAACCACGACCTACTAGTACCAGGCGAGAATGGCAAACAGGTCGATGCGATATTCTTGGATTTCAAAAAGGTCTCCCCAATATATAATATTATACACAAAATGCTAAGGTAGTGATTAATAATAATTTTATAAATTTGGTGAAAGACACTATTCGAAAGTGAACAGAGGGTAGTTTTATATAGTATTAGCTCCGATAGTGTCATTGTTTCGTTGGGTGTTCGAGAGAGAACATTTATAGGATTACTACTTTTCTTGATTTATACTAACGAATTGGATTTTCTAGTCAACTCAAAGATAAGGCTGGTTGCAGATGATGCCCTAGTCCTATAGAAAGATATCTTTTAAATAAGTCCAAGTCTTACTATCAAACGATTTGATAAACATTTGTGAATGGTGTATCGACTGTCAGAACTTAATAATTAAATATTCTCCGTCGTTAACTTTCTTTAATAGAAGAAAACCAGTTTGTGACAGAACAGTTCGACTCATCCGGAACGAAAAGTGGTTTTTTCGGACAACTATGGAATAACTATTGTTAGTAACCTGTCTTGGGCCGCTACAGACGATAACTTTTTAGATAGGCAAATAAAAAATTAGGCTGCATTAGACGCATTGCTGGCAGGATCGGTTTAAAAGTGAAAGAGCTTGGCTATCAATTTCTTGTGAGGCTCCATTTAGAATATGCGTTCAGTGTATAGCATCCATCTGAAAAGAGATTCACCTCATTCAAGAAATCGAGACGGTTCAGCTCAGGGCAGCACGATTCATTAAACATAGCTACGATAAGAACATAGCTACCGTTACAGCGATGGTTACGGAATTCAGCTGAGTCGTTCGAGCGAATTGATGATAAAAAACAGAACCTCTGAATTCGACAGTGTAGTTCAGTCAATTACTCGTATCCCAAAGCACATAGGTCGGCCCCATCACATTCACAAAGTAAGAGAGATACGTGCCCAAACTATCAGAGTTAGGGTTTCTTTCTCTTAGCGGACAATAGGTGAAAGCAAGCTCTCGATGATAGATTTAACTATTACTAAAAGATTAGTATGATTAACGTTACAGCTTGGTGTTCTAAAAAATTGTCACACACCATCAGGTATCTTGCAGTGTATACCTGAAGATTTAGATAACAATATTTCCAATATATATATGTCCAGTTGAATATTTTCCTTATTTTCAGTCTAATATGATTTTAGTGAGTAGTGTTGTTTGCCCCTTAAAGAATACCTTCTTGGCATGGACTGTTCTGCTTATTATCTCAATTTTTTCTTCTTCTTCAATCATTAATAATCTTGCTCCTTAAGTGGTACGGGTGCTAAGTGCACGGATGGTAAAATTCTACCACCCGTGCAATTGCACCCTTCCCAAGTTATATTTTTTTAATTGTTTGCTTTTTTCCGGCTGCAAACCGTTACTTTTATTTTATTCTTGCTTATCCGTAAATTGTATTCCCTCATTCCTTTTTCCGCGAAGTACAATGCCGTCGTTAGATCTTAATTTTACGCACGTACGTTATGGGGTTAGCATTAGCTTCTGGCGAATCCCTTCTCCCTGAAATTTTATGCTCCCTTTTGTCTTCTCTCTTCGAAAGTTCCATAGGGAACAACTGGGAAATACCTACACGCCATGGATGTTTCTTCAATGTTTCGAACACTCATTCATACTGTTTCGCGATTGATCTAGACACCGATATTTTTCATAACTTCCAAATATTATTGTTTTGTCTTCCACTACTCTGTCTTCCTAGATGTTTTCTTTTCTCACGTGATTATTCTCCTGATGCGACTCCTGCCTGGTCCTCCTTTCATCCAATTATTTTCTATACACGGTTTATTATTACATTTCTTGTAATTCCGTCTCCTCATTTTTTCAGTGATACTAATTATCATATTTGAAATATGTTGCTTAATTCACTTTGCTATCGCTTTCACATGGCACATTGAGAATTTTCTTAATTTTCTA
>WURS02159282.1:0-21492 GCA_011762765.2 Rhinocypha anisoptera
TCTCTCTCTCTCTCTCTCTCTCTCTCTCTCTCTCTCTCTCTCTCTCTCTCTCTCTCTCTCTCTTTCTCTCTCTCTCTAATTCGATCAATCTCACCACACCATCTGGTCTTAATGGAGCGTGCAAAGGGAAAGAGGTCGAAATAGAACATTTTTCAGTACCAACCGCATTCATTCACGGGCAAACACACAATTTAGTAGTGAGGCGAGATAGAGAGTTTATACTTTGAGCTTTCCAATGAAAATAAAAAATAATTCTATTCAAACATTTTAACCCTTTTGATATTTATTATTATATATTACTTAAAAATGTCTGTATATTTCTTTTAAAAAACGTATACAAACAAAAAATCCATGTCTTCACCTTCAAAACGTATGTGTGCAATTTTAATATAATTTTATTATTAAATTGTAAAATAAATTAATTATTTTAACAAAACAAACAAAAATGAGGCAACTGTTACACCAAGTGTTGAGTTAACAACGGATTAGCCCCTTCTGTTGCAGTGCAAAGTGTTCACGTGACTGTTCGAAAACTTGCACTACCAAAGTGGTGGCTATTTCGATTAATTCACTGTTAACTCATGACTGACTGTACAGTGTACACCTTTTGGCCATGCAAAACCTTAGAATGAGATCCGGTAACAATGCAGTTTTGGGTGGCATTTTTCTTAACGTTTTATTATTGTTTTATTTGAGTTCGTACATTTACAGCCAACGATCCCCATTTACATATGTATCTATTAGATATCTATAGTTAGAAAAAGTGTAATAAAAGATTTAAAAAATACAAATCAATTCAAATCATTCAGTTAGAATTCTCTCTTTAAAGCTTTGGATACTTTTTTCGTGTAACCGAATAAAAATTTAAATAAAAAATAGATTAATGTTGAGTGTTGCCACGAGATGGCAGTGAGTGATGTAGCGTGGTGGTAAATCAGTGATGATGAGCAGCTGTGCACGCGTGTGTCGGTATGTGGTGTGTGTTGTGTGTTGATGTAAAGTGTGGCGCGCGATGGCATCGGCATCGCCTCGCGGACGATGCTCAGTGCGTCTGTCTGGTGTGTTGACTCTTGAAATGGCACAATGTCCAGCACAAAGTGGCATGTGTTGTGCACGCGACGCACACTGCCTGGCACCACGCCACTATGACAGGCCTAGCTTTTCGGGGATTTTTGCGTCATCACACTCCAACTCGTGCTTTTCACTTGCACTCACCATGACGATTAGCCAAACCTAAGTTCTTCACAGTCAACGATGGCGTTACCATTTAAATTTTTCAACATTCCCTTCAACACGAGATTAGCACCGGTACGGTGGGTGCAGCCTTCATTGCACTCTATGTTTTAATTTTTTAAATAAACTTAATACTACTCCACTCGACCGATTAGATTAGAATACTCATGCTGTCCTGTAACGTATCATATCTACTATTTTGCTTATTGATTACACGACTAACTTTTTATTTTTTAATAGATGTGCAAAGTTGCGTAAAGTTGGGTGTACTGTGGAAAGCAGCTGTATTTTGTTTTCATGCACTTTGAACGCATCCAAGTGATGGCAAGTCAAATATCATCTTTTATAAACGATTTTTGCGCCAAGATATAAACCCAATGAGGAGTGTCAAAATTAGTTGTTTTTATAAATTACCAAGTCTTTCATTTTTCATTGCCATTTCATCCACATTATTGAACATTCCACTGTGCTGAACGCTCAATTGCAAGCTTGTTAAAATAATGGAAAATTCAAATGATCTCGTACCGAGTAACTCCCATTATTTGTCGCTGGTTCAACGGCTTTCCTACAGTGTTGGCCATGTGTTTAACGACCTCTGTGCTGCTTTTTGGTTTACGTATCTGCTAATTTATATGCATTTTGTCAATGGCTTTAATAGCGATACCGCTGGAACATTGATGTTAATTGGTCAAGTGGCCGATGGTCTAGCCACCCCCTTCATTGGCATCGAATGTGACCGAAATCTCGACTGGTGGCTCTGTCGCTATGGACGACGCAAAAGTTGGCATCTGATTGGCACCATTTGTGTGTTCTTTAGTTTTCCATTCCTCTTTAACCGTTGTATCTCATGCGAAGATTCACCTGAAAAGTCTCAATTAGTCTACTATGCGGCTTTCATATGTATCTTTCAATTTGGCTGGGCCGCAGTGCAAATATCACACCTGTCGTTGATACCCGATTTAACGCCGTTGTCATGCGAGAGAGTGGAGTTAAATGCACTTCGTTATGCCTTCACAGTGTTTGCCAACATCACCGTTTACATTTTGATGTGGTTGGTACTCAACTGGAATGACAAATCAGATGATGCCTCACAGACTGTTGGTCCCCAAGACGCGGTCACATTTCGCGAGGTGGCATTTTTTGTCATCGGCCTCGGTTGTTTATTTTCCTTCATCTTTCACTTTGGAGTGCGCGAAAAGGGTCGACCGCAATTGGAGAACAATGGAGACGAGTCAGCCCCCAGCAGTTCATCACAATCGGATCTGGTTGAGCCAGTGAAGCGAGCTATGGTGTGGCAGAACTGGTTCCGCGAATCACAGTTCTACAAAGTAGCCCTTCTCTACATGGGAACTCGACTCACCATCAACCTCACTCAAGTCTACGTTCCGGCCTACCTACAGGAAACTCTTTACTTGCCAAAGGTTTCCATCTTGAATATTTTTCTATAATTATATTTTTAATCAATCGTTTGGTTTGTAGAAAAGTGTGGCGTATATTCCTTTGGTCATCTACACAAGTGGCTTTTTGTCATCGTTTCTAATGAAGTACATTAATGTTAAACTAGGAAAAAAGGTACTTTTTGTACACTGTTCTAAATGATGGGCCTACTGCTAAGTTCGCTAGTTTGCCACCAAGTGTACGCAACAAAAAGCACAACATTTAAGAAGAATGTCATTATCCCCGTTGGCTCGAAGTATAGTAGATTTGACATTATAAAACTATGTGCATGGTCGCCATGCATTAAATTTGTTTACTTCAGTTTTTATTTTGAATTCCAGGTATATGCTTCGTGTTTTCGATAGGTAGTGACAAATTATGACAAAGGGCAAGCGGCCAGTGAAAAAGACGAGCTTACGTTATTGATCCTGGTTAAAACATTGTCAGCCTTCTGACAACAAACAGAGATGTTTTTATGTAAGAATAGAGCATAAATACTACTTTCTGGCATATTTTTCCTACAAATAAAGCCAATGGCTAAGTCGATAGGCTCATCAACTAAAATTTTGTCTTTTAATTGAAAATTAACATTTAAATTGTTTTTTTATTTAGTTGACTTTCTTTTTGGGAGCTTGTTTATCCATAGTTGCCTGCACTTGGATCTTCTTTGGAAATGGTGATTTTTTCAAAACATATGGAATATTTGCAGTATCAGTCATAATCGGCGCTTCTAGTTCCACCATGTTGATAACAAGTCTTGCAATAACTAGTGACTTGATTGGCCAAAATACTGTAAGTCATCCAAGCAATTAATAAGAAATGAAATGACTCATACAAAAATTTGCTTTCTAAAGGCGAGTGGTGCATTTGTATTTGGTGCAATGAGTTTTGTTGACAAGGTTTCTAATGGAGTTGCCGTAATGGTGATCGAGAGTCTCAAACCGTGCAAGTAAGTGCAATTTGACTTTATATTTTGAACTGTTTATCTGATTTTTAATGATTCCAACAGAACTTGCTCTTGTCTATTTTGTGATTTCTATTATCGCAACATTTTGACATTCATTTGTGGAGGTGCCACAGCGATATCACTCGTTGCTCTAGTTCTCTTGTCCAACAAGAAGATTGGTCAATTGAAGCGCGCCAATGGTGATTGATTTCACATAGTTGTCTTCTCCTGTGGGTCTTTGGGCATTGGTCTAACTCGCTAATTCTTCCCTTCCTAAATAACCCTTTTGGACTGCACTATATTTCCATACTTCTTGTGCCCTCATTTCTAAGTCGAGCTCTTTATTCTCATATCGTTTTGTTTCAGTCGGATACAGTCAAGTCGACACAGTCGAGCGTCCTGTGCCAGATGATCACGAACAGTCATTTCTCATCTCATCGCCTCTTCTTGACAACATTGATGATTCGAGCTAAATTAATATTATTATTTTATATATATATTAGGTGGTTTTTATTTTTTTAAAATTGTTGCAATGTGATATCTATTTATTTTAATATAAATTTTTATATTGTACTTTTAAATTGGATTGTTGTTGATAAACGTTACCTCACATCTAAACGGACATGTGGAGGCTCTCAATGTCATTGTCGTTACACTAATCTAATGATAATGGTTGCACAAGCCACCGATCACTCGTCTGCTCGGCGCCACGTTCCGCCGATTAGCGATTGTCTCTGTTGAGCTAGACCCATTGAACGAGTTATCCACTATTTCCTAGAAGAGGTCCTCCACGCTAATCGCAACACAGCTTTACTCACATGACTCATGACAGCCACTGAGCGTCTCGAGAAGGACAATCTTGAGATTCCAATTATGTAGTAGTCTGCAATCGTGTGGAATGTTGAACTCATCACTGATTAACTCAACAGCAATCAATATTAATTGAAAATTGCTCGTATGTGATTAAGCCAATTGCGGGGACTCCTACGTGAGATTTGACAGTATGGATTGACTAAAATTAACTCGAGATTAGACCAAAACGATCAAAATTATAACGAAACTGCAAGGACACGGACGTTTGTTGAAAACACGATTAACCTTAGCGGTACAAAGTTTTGTTAAATTAAACTTTAAAATTGAAATTTGTCTAAAATGATAATGACTTCTGTAGCGATATTGCCGTTATCTGTTTGGCTTGTCTCGATTGATCCAAAGATGAGAGCGGTGTGCTTGCGTTAAATTGCTTGGTTTCACTTGTGTAGAGCATGACGCGGTGATATCACTGCAGTGATAGCTGTGTGGTACTGTGTCGGATCAAGTTGGGTCTGGGGGCCAAGTGGGAAGCGTGTCCAAAGGCTCAATGGAGACTCGTTAGGAGTGTCACATCGCACGGAGGCTGGTGATGGTCGGCAGTGCGACCCACCCGACTCACCATGATCCATTCGAGCCACTTCCGCTACCCATTTACATATCTCCCATTGATGAGTCCCAACACGCAATAAGAGCGCTCTATTTCTCATCTCTGCGTGGCCTGTCTCTGTATAACAATGAAATTAACAACGCTCTGGCGCGAAGCACTCGGTTCTGAAGTGGCTTTGATGAGACATAAAAAATGGTTGTGCTGCTCTCGTAGGCTCACTCGGTCAGCCGAACAAATGTTTGCAGGCAAGACACAATTCCGAGTGCGTCAGTGGAGATGTGTAACGTTGATGCCGCGAGATTTGTTGCCCATTAGTCATGGCACTTGGCATGGCGGCCGCTGATTTATGATCGTCTTTGCCCGATCGAATGACTCGCTTGCAGGGCTTGACTTGGTCTGATCGGCCCTATTGACTGTGCTCTCTTACTAGCTGACCCGTGTTAGTGATAACCAGAGTACCCGACTAAGAGCGTCTGGCTCAGCAGATCAAATCATATTTATTCACAAACTACTCTAATGTTTGAATCAACGCCATTTGCAGATTCATTTGATAGTTAAGTCCATTACAAGGGGAAGCCAATTACAGACGGTTAATCCAATAGACACACGGTTAATGTTCTGGGCGTGTTGATGCATCCGTCCAGTGCAAATAATTGACTTGGTCATCGATTCTACCACCACACAAGCGCACCAGACTGTGTCCGTGCAGTTTATCTTGGAACGATCGATGCATAGCTAAGTGATGTGCGGTCGTGCCGACGGCGTTGGCACGAAGTATGTGATGATGATTCAGTTGTGGCTGCCTACTGGCTGCATACTAATTGATTTCACCGCCAAATGACTACCGCTAGTTACTTACATCACAGTGCATTCTCGATATTTTTACTAAGCAAACTTGCTACTGAGGCTTGTGTGTACTTTAAGCAAGGCATCAGCAAAGAAAGTTGGTACCAGACTAGGTTGGACAAGTTCTTTCGCCCAGTTTCATCTGAAAAAAAGTGTAGAGCTTTCACTTCGAGATGCCGCATGCAAGCACCACAAGAAACATTGACTTAGTGCAAACAGAGGCAACCAATTGGCAATCGATTATTCAAGATTAGCCGCTGCGGTATTGGCACCGAGACCGCCCTTTTGTCGGTAATGCTTTGTCCTGGCAGTGTCGGCTCTCTACTGACCACTCCACTGCTGCACTGATGAGTCTAGTGGTGCGCACCTGTGTCTCTCGAGTTCGAGTCACTTGGAAGTGCTCGGTACCAATTCCTTGGTCAGTGGGGGGCAAGACGCTTTTGTCTAGTGCCAGGCTGTGTTTCGCGATTCATTAATTCAAGCCAAATCGGAGCAATGTGCTAAACACGCACTGACACATAGCAGGTAATAGAGCAAAGTCAATCTAAGTGCCCTAGTGCAATTGTGCCGTGAGTGGCATCGAACAACTGGTGGTGGCGGTGTTGTTGTTGTTGTAAGAGAGCACTGCTCGCCACACAATCGCTCGTGTGATGGCAACTAACAGCGAAGAGCGGTCAACGAACAAAGCGTCACTAATCGACGATCCAATTCGCTCGATCGTAATCATTGCCGATTTCCGAGACACAATGATCAACTAAGAAATCAGGTTTCAATCACTACTGAAAGTTTATTTTTTTTAATTGGAAATGAATAACAAGTTAAATTAAGTTAATTACTAACATTATTAACACGTCATATTTATTTTTTAAAAATGAATTTTCAAAAACGATTAAATCTATAGTTTCCTAAGTGTTAAGTGACTCATAACTTCCGCTTCGACTATCGACTACTTAGAGTAGCATCTCGCCTAATGAAGCCAATTGATTGAGACTCGTGGCACATTTGGGTTGTACCAATCGCTCTAGGTGTCACTCATGATGATTTATGTCGCGGCTGTATGTTCAGTGTGAGCTAATTTATTTGCGCGGGTGCGTACACCTTGCTTCTAGGTCATTTGGTAGGCCCCAGCGGTCCCTAGAGACTTGGGCCTCCCTCGATGTCAGGCACACTTGTTGCCACCAACTGCGTGTCATTACGCTTGTTTGTTTGTATCTAACGGCCATAAGAGGCTCAATTCACAACAGGCAGTGTATCAGTCGAATAGTGACTGTGCAACTAAACCACCAGATCTATTCTTTACTTTGCTTTTCTGTTACACTTAATTCGCTTGAAAGGCGCGGATCGAGGCTTGGTGTGAAGTCAAACACATTTTGAAAATGTAAAGAAACCCTACTGCGTGCCACAAGAAGACCTGCCTACCTCATAAACTTGACTCACCCGCTCACAGTGTCCACCTCCTGGGGCAAAACACCTGAGAAGCTTGGCGTGATGGTGTGCTAGCTCGGTGCTCTTCTTCGCATGAATCTATTGTACATTGATGCACACCAAGCAGTTGATCTCAGTACCAATTAATTGACATGCTAATAAAAGTTATGTCACAAAATCAAGTTCAATGTTCTTTTTATTGAAGCAATACAAATATGTAATGCAATGCAATATATAATTCAAATATTGAAGATCTATTACAATGGTCAAGAAGTCACAAAAACATTTACGTACTATTGTAATAATGCAAAATGAAGAGATTGGTTAATACGGATTACCCCTTAACATCCTAATCATCCTAAACTAGAGCCATGACTAAAAGTTCAAAGTTGGACGGAGTCTAGTGATCAATCGTCTAATGGTTGTGTGTCAAGTTCGAAAACACCTTTTCCAGAAACCCCCTGATAGTTGTCTTATGAGTGAAAAATCAATTTTGCGTACGTGTGGCTCTTTGTGTTGTGCATTCTTTTCTGAGTGAAATTCAGTTTATGTGTTCTTGTTTGTGTGCGTGGTTGCGATCGCGCGTGCAAAGAACACGGTAGAAGAAAGAGCACAACAAAATTACAAGACCATCGTTAATGTTGGGCATCAACTTGTTAATTCAGATTAATCTTTAGATACAAAATTTAAAATATTTAAAAAATGAAAAAACAACGATCTTTTCTAAACTCTTGCTTTTTATATAAGACCTTGCTTCTATTATATTTTTTTACTATTGTTTGAACTCCCAATTTCAATTGTTGGTAGCTTGCATTTTATTCAAATTGACCTTAATTATGGACCAGATATGGTTTTCTAGAAAGTTCTATTTTGCACCTAACTTGCCCAATGACTTTGCTCTTGACATAACGAGATATAAGTGAAGAGCTAGGTTAGACTTGGAAATCAGACTTGATCAATGAGTATGAACAGTGCGACAAGTGTAATGTGTTAAATTGTGGCAAACAATTTAGGTATAAAATTTTCCTTATAACGAAATTAATTAATTAATTAAGAAAATGATTGATATATTGAATATTGATTTATAAGGTGACACTTTTTCTGATTAGATTGTACTTTGCTTATGTCAATCTAAAGAAAACGTGCAATAGAAAAAATCTGATTATTCACAATAGATTTATTTCAAAAAAAATATTTTCTTTCTCAAGCTGCCATAGTTTAGTGTGTTTAGTGTATTTGAAATTCGTAAATCATAAGCTTTCCAATGATATTGGCCTCACCATTTACGAATTAAATTGTACATGGGGTGATAAGTTTCTCAGAGAGAGAGAGAGAGAGAGAGAGAGAGAGAGAGACAGAGACAGAGACAGAGAGACTGGAGAACTCGGTGATGGCGGGAAGCAAGTGAGCAGCAGGGGGCGGGGTGCGCCTCTTCACCTGGCCCGGGCTTTCCTAGCTGGAATCTCGAAGTGGATGCCTCGTTCCGCGGCGTGACTCGTCAGAGGGGTTTAAAACAAACACAATCACGCTCTGAGAGGCGCTAATATGCCGAGCAACAAGTGAAGCCCGCAACAAGACTCACTTGGAGCTAAACAAATAATCTCACTAATCTCGTTATTTATTGATCGCCTCATCGAATTGTGACCTTTGCAGTGTACGATGTTGGGCTAAATTGTTTCCAATTTACAATAACATTGTGATTCTTTGCGCTCACTAAGCTGATTTGAGCAGGGAGAGAGAGAGACAAGCCGACTCAGCGGGCGCTCAACGTGCCAGGTCAGTGGTGGCAAGAACGACTCGGTTCCGCGAGGCATCAAAGAAACAATTCTTTGCTCGGAGGTGACACCGGGCTGGTAGTGGTGATGGCACTAATCGTCCTGGCGGTGGCTTCACCAGACACAAATGGGCGCTGATGAATGCGCAGCTCGCCATATTAGAGCTCATTAAGACTGGTGTAGGCTAGCATTAGAGGAGCGATTGTCCCACCGATTGTAGCACCATTGTTCCGCTGCCTGGTCATTCTGTGCATTGCGCAAAACTTGTACTCATTAAACAAGACAATGGTCAACAAACACATGTGCGCAATGTGGGCACATTCGATTACTTTCAATTAGCTAATGTTGTCTTTTCAACAGCTCCCTGCATCGTTGCTTGCCATTGTTTTAGTTTTGCCAGTAGCACCGCGATGGATCACCAGACAGATGTACTGTAGAACGAGAGACGGTGAAACGGATGGAGACGAACACTAAGAAATTAGTCACTATAGGACACTGTCACTAGCTGAGCAAATGTGTTTGTTGCGTGCCTCCGTTTCAACACTTTTACGCTGGGTAACAGCTTGACATTCCACTCTTAGAGGGCCATCAATGAGCAAAGTGGGAATAATCTCATTGCTCGACCATCACATCTTGGTTTACCTCAGTGTTCACCATTTTGAGAAATGACCGCATTTGAGTACTAATTGTTTGTGTGGCAATGGACTAACAGTGACCGCCACTGGTCTCCAAGCAGCCAGAGAGAGAGAGAGAGAGAGAGAGAGAGTTCATCAAAAGGCTGCCAGTGGCACGGCTCACTAGTCCGTCACTGGCCCCGCCGCTCCAATGAAAAGCTACTCAGCCGGGCAGTTGATTAGCATTTATCCAAACCCAATTCATCAATCGACCATCAGACGCGCCACCCTTGGCTACTGGGTCATTAGTGATTCATAGAGCGAGTCAGTGAGAGCGGCAGTGGGTCCCACTGGTACGCTCAGGGCCTACACTCGAGTCACCTATTGGCTTATTACGTGACTTCCGAAGCAAACTGATACCGGTGCAAAGTGTATTGTGTGCCAAACACTTGTCAACTGCTGCAAAACGGGTAGCAAACTCAAGCAGATTGCGAGTCACCCTAGTAGCAGTGTCGGTGGCCAATAGCATCATTAAAGCACCATCGGCCGCAAGTTTGCTCCCAAAGGCCTTTCATTATCGGAGTTTGCTTGTCGACTCACTAGGCATGCTTGTGATTAGCTACAACATACCGCAAAGTGCCCTTTGCTTGAGCCGCCTGATTACCAACCAACCAGTCAGTGGCGACCGAAAATGAGCCAAGGAAGCGCCGGATCCTTTCATTAGTCCAGTAGCGCTTGGTGCTAGACTGAGCAATCAGTTTGAAAAGCACAGCTCGGGAGAAAGTCACGCTGCCATCGACACCATCATAAGTTCGCTAGGCCAGATGACAGTTGTGAGATGAAGCTACTGCTGTTTCGGCTCGCAAGCTATTTTCTTGTCGACAAATATTGACTTTGTTCGACACTAATCACTTGCCATTTACATGCTCGTGGTCAGACTCTAGTCGGTTGTCTGCAAGCTACTAATGGCGGCAAGAGAAGAAGCTTGGGCGTAAGAGCAAGGTGTCGCAGTGTAAACAGATTGTCACCGATATGCGCCCGTCAGCCAGTGCGCACCACTTGACGACAGGACAAGTCAATTGTGCTGCCCGCGTTAAGCCAACTCGACACGGTGACGCAAATTGTTTTCTCTACTAGGCCTGCCACAGCGTTGGTTTGCACTGTTTCGGTTTAATTCAATTTCCATTTGCATACACAACCTGCATGCCGACAGTCGAGCCGAAAGGTGATGATTAAGTGGCTCTCGACGCGCTACTTGCAAGCCGACAAGCGACTTAGCGCGGTGACGCGAGCGTGCTCAGCTAATTAGAGTGGAGTGCGGATGTCACCGAACCCAGCCTCGAGCTCCCTGAAATAGCTCAGAGAAAGGACGAGATCTTCCACTCGGGTCCAGCCACTCACATCAAATGTCAGACAGTGTAAAGAAACCGCCGTATTTAAATCAATTAATTTTTTGCCATAGAAGTTGTCTTGATTAGCATGCAAATAGCCACACAGTCTAGTACTAGCATGTATGTCCATTCCGACACCTTGCCGGCAATTAATTCTCCGATCATTAGTTGCGCTCGCTAGAATGAACTAGTCCAACACTAGAGCAACACCTTACTTTGGAAAGTGTACAAATGTTGGGTTTCACATGACAGCCGCTGCTCGACGTGCCCTTGTTGCCACTGTAACTACCACTACCGACACCGCGTGCATTGAGGGTGCCATCGCTCGGAACTTGAACATGACTTTCTTCGGTTGTGAAGAAGCGTGCAAAAGCACGTAGCTCGCCTCGTGCCGCCACTCATCCATTCAACTACCCTAGGTCGGTGACCAAGGGAAAAGATTGCCAATCGATTGACAGCCAGTCCAGCAAGTCATTTACAAATTAATTCGATTACATTATTTGGTTGAGTGTGCGTGCCTGAATTACCAACCGAGAGAAACTACACAGACAAGGTTGGATTCACATTTGCATACAAAGTCAACATTTCTCTGAGTATAGCAGTCTCTCCCGCACAGTATAAATTGGCCACACTCGATCATGTTCTACTCTTTGGTTCGATCGGGTTTAGCGGGCATCCACTTGGATCAAGTTGCCCTATATTGACTCATTTGCATGGCGGGTTAGACTGTTCAATGCTCGGTGGAGTACGCGTGGTGGCACCAGTCGATCGATCTCCAAGCCGAGATTGATCGAATGCCAGAGCAGGCGCCTCCACCGTGTCATATCAAACAAATTAATACGTCCTCCAAGTGTCGGTGCCAACCACCACGCCGTACCTTGCATTCACAGTGTCACTAGAGCTTGAGAGCACAGCCAGAGAATTTAATTTGATTTTTTGTTATGGAAAGAAAATTAAGAAAGTGACAAGTGAAGCATAAAAACAAAGAAACGCTCGGTGTGTTTATAGCAACCAACAAACAACAGGCATGGGAACGCAATCACAAGCCAGCAAGCAAGATTGAGGACGAGTGACTCTAGCCTAGCAAGTACCATATAGAGGCGCCTCGCCTGGCACTGGCAATTCGGGTACAAGTGGGCACTAAGCAACCGACCCACAAGCTCGGCGCGCCGTTTGCCCACTAGCCCTGTCAAACGTGTCATGTCGAAGCAAATATGATTTCACTGCTAAATCAAGCATTAAATGAACTGCGATGCAGTGAGCAACAACTCAATCTAAATTCAAATGTTTTGACACCCCGTTGCTGCACCTATAGATTGATTAGACCGCGCTTGTGGCAAGTGACACGCATGGCACACGACCTGGATAATTAACATGGCCACCACTGTGGCATCGATGTTTGGTTATCCCCTATATCACATCAAAGCGAAATACAACATTTCCTAATATAGTGAACCAAGACGGAGATGGATCGCACTTAACAACATCGCTGATCGCTTGTGAGAGAACAACTCTAATCCATTACCGCAGTGGCTCATGTCCAGTGACTGTCGATTACAATTTGCAAATGATGCTCATTCTTCATTGGCTCGCTCCACGCTGGCATGATGGATAGCCAAACAGATGGTCAGTGGACTGTGACCTCTTGTCGAATGGCTCGCGCCCACCAGACCCAGCCATGCAATCATCAATAGCACTGTTTGCTCTATTGCCGCTTCACTGCACGGCTTTGACCGTGGTCACTCTCCACCAGAGAGTCTCGAGATGTAAGCTGAGAAATGAATGCGATCAAGTAATGGTAAAGAAACTAACTTCCTCATTTATTTAGGCAGATGCTTTGTTTTCATCTCGATCGAGAATCCAAGTGGAGATAATCTTCCATGGGAAATGAGCTAGCAAGCAGGATAGCGTTGCGGTGGGGTAGTGCGACAGGAAACAACCAGTGGGACGAGAGTGTGAGTCGATCAACTCAATGAGCACATCTCACTCGCTGCGTGTTGTGTTGCCAGTAGACACTGTGCAAATATACGATGAGTGCATCAATTCCATTAGAGCAACAAAAGTTGCTGAGGCACACTATACGCTGTTGTTGGTAATTGAGTTGATGCACTCTTGGCATAGTTGGTAGAGGTGGTCCTTGCCAGCTGTGGTGGCGGGCAATTGGCTGCCTCCACTCGGCAAGAGCGGAGCGCGCCCAGAGCCCGCCCCGTCGCCGACCAGTGGCACTGCGCACACACCGCACTCAGATCACGACACAGGCTAAACTAAACAAACTAAGGCAGACAATTAAAAGAACGCCTCGTTGGCGCAAAACACACAAGCCCGCGCCAAGAGTAGTGCTAAACACACAAAGCCATTCGATCTCTGTCCGCGCTGGCGCAGCTCGCCCTACGTCGCTTCGCTCCGCCACCGAGTTCTGGCTCTCTCTCTCTCTCTCTCTCTCTCTCTCTCTCTCTCTCTACTGCCAGCTCGCTCTCTCGTGCAAGGTGTCATGATGAATGAGTTAGTGCACCAATAAGAGTGCGGTCCGTGTGTGTTTTGCTCAATCGCTGCCACTCTCGCCGTGTGTCAACATCGAAGCGCGCCGCACAGTGAATCATCGCTCACTTGGCTTAACTATCTTCACGCCAGATCTGTCACCAAATTGCGATTGGCGCGTATAAATTCTGCCAGCGAATCGTCAATAATGTTTCAGTTTAGTGCAATCATACCGTAGTGCCTCACCTAAGTGCAGTTTTTGGTTAGCGAAACCCTCGCATTGTGCGTGTACCATCCTTCCTCTTCGGGCTTATACTTGGTTCGTCAATTTTACCCTTAATTTTCTTGATACAACTTAACCACCAAAAATGCCTCGGCCTGGCCGAAGCACCTACGGCGACCAGAAACCGCCATATTCGTACATATCTCTCACTTTCATGGCAATACAAAGCTCCGAAGAGAAGATGCTCACCTTGAACGATATCTACAAATTCATCATGGATCGCTTTCCTTATTATCGTAAGAATACTCAACGGTGGCAGAATTCGCTAAGACATAATCTTTCATTCAACGACTGCTTTATAAAAATACCAAGAAGGCCTGACAAGCCGGGCAAGGGCAGTTATTGGGCCTTGCATCCTAATTCGGGTGATATGTTTGAAAATGGTAGCTTTCTCCGTCGACGCAAAAGGTTCAAGTTGAACGGAAGAATTGATAAAAGCTCACCCGAGATGACTGATTTGAAGAATTACGATTCTGATAGCTTGGATGAGGAGAAGAGCAAAGCGAATATGCATGAAGTGGAGGCATCTCGGTGCCATGTCAAAGATGTGACTAAACCCTTGCCTGTGAGTGAGCAATCGCTCAAGCGGCCCTTCTCGATCGAGCACTTGATCGGGCCCGAGAAGGATTCTCCTAAACAGAGTTCATTCAAGTCAAACCAACTGTCAATGATAACCCCCGAAGTGGCCACTGCCGCGGCACTACAAGCGGCATTGACTGCCTCGAATCCACTTTTTTCTGGTCAACCTTACCGGCGAACGTTGCCGTTATTCCCAGGCTCAATACCCACCTCGATGGGGTCAACACTTAACCCTTTGAGTTGGCCATCCCCATACGCCGTAGCAGCGGTAGCCGCTGCTTCACTGTCCCAGCTCAGCGGGGGCAACGCCAACGGTAGCACTCCAATTCCAATGCCGGCCGATTTCCCTCACCTCTTCACCCTAAGCAATTCAAACCCAGCTGCAATTCCCAATGGCACATCATCATCTTTCACACCTCTTAATCTAGCCAATCTAACACTACGGCAAGGTTTTCTGCAAAGCATGCCTCAGTTCCAGACGTTTGCAGCAGCAGCGGCGGCTGCTGCTGCAGCGCAAGCAGATCACGCGGCAGCTTTGCTAAGGGCAGCTGGATCGGCCAATCTCACTCCTCCACCCAACTCAAGCCCATCGCGCCCAGTGCGAGTCGATTCTGTCAGTAGTCACACATCGAGTAAGTCACTGGACATCGTCACCCACGAAACGTGCTTCAAATGAACAAGTACCAGTGTGCGCTGGCGCCACCGACTGTCACCGTCAGTTAGATAGAAACACTCGATCGTCTTATTGACAACAAGTACATTCCTAATTGTCATTGCAGTTAGCCTACTTGTGTTAACGATATCCAACACTGTTGTAACTTTACTGTCGGTACTTGTTTGCTTTCTTAGCTCTACTACCGCTATTTCGCCGATGCACAGGATAATCACTGAGTCTTAGTCTTAGCCTTTGTGTTGTCACCGCTTTTCAATGTAAATAAAGCTATTTATTGCAAAGCCTTGCTTGTGGATAACCAGTAGATCCAATCACCATTGTTGACGCCTGGTCTGACGGGAGCCAATATCTAAATTAATAATACTGCCTGTGACTGGTGCCATGTCAGTCAAGCATGTTCTCAATGACGACAAGCTAGCGTCAGTCTCTATCAGTCGCTCAATGTGATCGCAATACGAAGTACAAGTGTTGAGTTGCTCAATGCAAGAAGTTGACCAACCACAAACCAAGAGCGCCTAGTTCACTTGGGATATTGGCTTGAATCGAATTAAATCAGTACGAGGCGCGGCCGGGCAGCCACTGGCCGAACACTATGCGGTCGGGAGCGCCTCAGTCGACTTGACTCACTCGATTTCACACACTATCGCTGGCGCCACTGATTGTGGCTGCCGGGAAGAATTCAATTCACGCCGACAGCATTCCGTGTGCGCACCAAACGCACCACCAGACGCGACAGTGATGGTGTCAGCGCACTTCACACTGAATTTAGCTAATTGAATTGCTGCACCCATTGCTTCACAAAAGTCAGTGTCACTCGACCCGAAGGCAGTGTCATCGTCGAGGGTTGAAGTGGTCCAATGGGAGCAAGTAGAGGCCAATGCAGAATAGCTGATCGATAGATCTGCTCGCGCTTGTCAATGTCAGTGGCACGGCACTCTGCCACAGAACACAACTAGAACTATCGGCACGATCGTTCCTTGTCGTGCTCGGTGCCACCACCGCCGCAGTTGCTTAGCTTAGTGAGAAAGCCGAAGCGGGCACTGCTTTGAACCTCTACGACTAAGGTGCGATAATTTGCTCGTTTAATAAACCTACCTCATCATCGTCATTAGAAGCGGAAAACAAAGCAAACAAGGAAAGAGGGAGAGAGAGAGGCCCGGTGGCTGGCGGCACACACACACACACCGACTAGAACGACTAATCACCCCTCAGAACGATCAGTGGAGAACACGCCGCGCCAGGGCATTCTTGCTGCGGGCTGCATTCTGCCACTCGCGCACCGGGCAGCTTGGACGGCATTGCCGCACCGCATGCACATCACAGCATTGTAATTGCTCAACGTAGAGCTGACTGCATGTTCAAAAAGTGTCTACTTTCTCACTTTCTAACCGAAGAAGTTACAATTTAGGTCTTTGTTTGGTCGGCTTATTAGACAGACAAGTGGTGCATACATTAGAACAAGCGAGTGTGAGCACAGAACGGTACTACAAATGGCTTCTATTAATTCAAATATGATTGTTATTAATAACATAGTCGAGAGTCACTTGTGGGGTTCAGGTTCTAGGCTTCTGAGCACATCGAGTCTTTGCCATCTGGCCGCCCTGTTCTAGCCTGGGCTGCAATTTGCACTGGGCAGGTATCGCCGGGCGCGCAAGCGGTAGCGGAGACATCGTCAAGGCCCTAATCACCTCAACTTCACTCACAACAACGAGTATGAGCCCGAGAACAAACAAATCACTTTACAACCATGGCCTGACACCGATCTTGACAGAAAACTGACAGCCAGCTTTTGCTTTCTCTACTCACAACCCAATTCTAGTCTAGTTTAAGTGTAAAGCATCGGAAAACATCGCTCATGTAGGGCAAGTTCTTTTTGGTCAACACCGGTCTATTAAGATTAATGCTTCCGATAGTGAATGAGCATCAGAAAGTTGATGCTCGAGCAGAGAGCCGATACAATCTGAGGTGAGGTGGCCCGAGTGGATCGTGCTGTCCCGAGTGCTATCGATGGCGCGGCATCGCTGGCCTCGTGCCAGTGCTCAAAGGCCGCCACACGTCCACTGCCCAGATCTCTCCACTCTACCATTGTTTGTCTGACGGCGCCATTATAGGGCGATAACAAATAAGAAATCTAATCAAGAGAATGGAGGAAATCTGCGCCTGCGAGTTCGAGAAAAGAAAATGAGATTGAAGGAAGTGGTTTGCCACCATAGTGAGAACAATGTGAGTGGCGGTAGGTGCAGCTAGGCTAGCAGCCATCGAAGCACAAAGCAAACAGTCGCGCCACTGGTCGAGTTGCCAACCAACTTTGCCTCTATATAAACTGCCATCAAATGGATCTAATTACATTTGGTCCATTGTGTAACACTTCGGGCAGTGTCGCCATGACGATAGAGCAGTTTGGCTCAAACATCTAGGCAAAACAAACACCAAAGCAATGCAATGAAGAAAGAGAGAACCAATAGAACCAGAACCAACCTTGATGAGCCAATGCTTCTGGTACCGAATGGGTGAGTCAGTGGTCAGTTGAACTCGGTGTCAGTGACAGTCACCAAGAGTGATGTGAGAGGCGTCTAGTTTGCCTGTCCAATCGTCATTAGCACTGAAGCGAGTCAGTCAGCCAGAGTGGCTCACTCGATCATCCCCACCTCCCCAATCGAGTTAGTTTTGTTTGGCTAAGTTGTGACTTGGTTAGTCCTGCCATGCGCGCGTCTAATGAATTAAATAAATTGATACTACAAATCAAATTCAAACAACGTACAAATCAAACTAAATTAACGAGTACCATTGAATTGGACAGGTAGCGAGAGGAGAAGCTACGACCGATGATCTCTATTCAAAAGCGACTCGTCGAGCTACTACTAACGAACCAACATTAGCCGCCCAACAACAACTCTGCCGCTTACGCGTTTTCCGAAGCTTTCTAGCTAAATATAGTAGACTTGTTTCTAACCGAGTCAATTAATCTGCGGCGAATCAGTGGCCTCACTGCTGTAAGACTACGAGCTTATTTGCCTCTCTTGAACAAGCCGCCAATCGATGCATGCTGGGTCCAAGGAAATTTACGTATCCAAAGTGCGCTTAACGAGCTCCAAAAGGATGAAGCGGCAAGTGAAGCAAGTCGGGAGCAGTGCAAGTTAGCAAGTGCAAGAGCAAGTGGAGCAAGTTATAGTGGAAAAATTTAATGATGATGACGACCGGAGCGATGTCGATCATCACCATCAGTAGTGATGATGGGGGCACACAATGACATGCGCTTGCTAGCAATAGCCACAATATAATTAAGGAAAATGACTCAAGTCATTTGGAGTGCAAGAATTAATAAAAACAATACGTCGGGACGGGAATAGTGTCACCGTGCTGTCATCGTGATCACCGTCTGCAGGGCGCAACCCGCTCAAGTGAATAAGACATATATGCGTGTCTGCGCACTGCAGTGAGAAGCGATGCCATTGATCAGACGAGCTTCTCACTGGTCAGTTGACAATGTTTGCTTGTCAATTAGTGAATACAAATGGCAGTGGTGACTCAAAATGGTTTCTTGATACCTCATTGCAGCCTATAACAATAAGACAAAGCGTGAGGAAACTGCGCGCGTGCATGCGATTGTCATCGTGGCCAGAGCTCTGGCGGCGTATCGCGGGCGCGGAGCAGCAACATCGTTAGTGGGCAGCAACATAGCAACACGCCCGAGCGCTGCCATTCAGTCAATCGATGTGCCATTACAAGTACTTAAGTAATATTGTTATTGTTGCCTTCTTGCCGACTCACTCACTCCATCGCAGCTTATTATTCAATCAAATGACAACGAGCAGCGACTGCAGACAAACCACAGTATATGCCACTGCCGCTCAATGCACTGTGCGTATGTTTGTATGTGTGTGTCTGTGTGGGATAACAATGTAAATTATGGACTTGCTGAAAGATCTGCCTTTGTTCCACTGACGACACTGATGCTTCCAGATTATGAATACTAATAGCGTCATTGAGTGCCATCGGAGTTGATGACCAGCGAGACAGCTTGCGATGCCACCAGCCATCGGTCAACTCGCACCACTGGGTCTTTGCATTGCTCTCTGCAAACCAAGCATCTGCTCAAGCGATGCAATGCATGCACTGCCAGTGGTCCGACTAGAGGGCGTTCGTGGTCGTCTGTGGAGTTGTCCGAACAAGCATAGGCACTCATGGCAACGGGAGCAAAGATAACTTGAAGACGTAGTAAGACAGTGTCCAAGTGGCATCGCATCGATTCACGAACTTTCAATTACTGGAGTGTTCGCATCGCTACAAAGCGCCGACTGGCAACGATTACGGTAATCACATTAGATCAAGGCAACAAACACTGGGATCTTACTGCGGGAGCAGACGATGGTAATGGGTCATTCAAACACTGAACGCGCCACACCGAGCCCAACAGCGAGTGGCGGCTCTATTCAAATAGAATTCAATCACAAAATTGGCTTAGCTTCTAATGTTGATAATGGCAATTTGATGGCGTATTAGGAACAATAAATCATGATGCTTTAACACGAACATGCAACCGAAGCACGGACCAAGCATGATGCCAATGCTAATGCTGTGCATGGCCGGGTGGTACGCAGTGCCCAGGACGGTGCCGTGACGATGCCATGACGGTTCCAACCAGGTGACCACCTTGATCGACTCTATATGGTGGGTCGGCATCACCGGTTTCCTTTCCCGCACCCCCGCCATATCCACTGCAGAAGCATGCCAAATCGACAGTTCCTGTTACGCAATTCAGTGGTTCGACACAGGCTTAATTAACTCGGCTACCGAACGATTCTGCACACCACTAGTCGTAATCGAGTCAATAGACAAAATACTTCGCAGTACCACTCATTGACTTTACTCCACAATGGTACGGTCAAAATGACTCGTGCCAAGTCGATCGCAGTCGCTGGCATACTGTTTCACAGTGCCATTGCGAAACAAAAGTAAGAAAACAATTAGTGCTAGCAAGTGAAAGAGAAGGAGATAACACATAAATTGAATTAACACTGACACTGCCGACTGGCCCGGTTGCCATCAGATTGCCGGTGTTGTCTAGTGCAATGGACCTCTGGCGTAGCTCTGATTGGCCACAAGAACATTGCACGCTTGGCCACACAAGCAGCACCATTGGCGATTCACCCTGATCGACTCACCGTCACTAGGCACTGCCAACATCATCACTACAGTCCACTTGAGAGCAAGACAAATATTTATTTTGACAAACTATCCGCTATGGATACGCAGCTCTGCATGTTTCCTTCAAAGTGTTATTCAATTGACCATCCTTGCTCATTCACAGTTGCAATTAATGAATGATTACTGTCGAATGCCCACCAAAAGAGACAGAAGGTGGCACAAAGTGGATGGATCAATCGGTGGCGGTGGCGGGTAATACCATCCGGCGCGCACCAATGGACAGATTGACGAGTGAGATGACGATGATGACGGCTAGCTAGTGACACCAGTAGGCAGCATGTCAGTGGCACACCAGCAACACTCCAAGTGTAATGATTGGATTGAGTGGCACAGGAGCTCTGCGCCAGAAGTCGGAGCACACAATCAACAGAGCGCAAACCAATAATTTTCCTGTGCTCTTATAGAAAGTTGCCAATACAATTTGTTTGTCCAATCGCGCCACTATAATCAAACTGTGGTACAGTAGCACATTCATACCCGGCACCAGCAAGACACAGTTTGCGCCACATAGTAACTTGGTACGTGGTGTAACCAACAATAGCCTCACCACCACCAATTTGCTTCTCGGACCTGACCACTTTTTTTTATCAAAATGGATGCTTTCTATTCAACTCCACCTTGAGCTTGTCAATAGTTTTTGTCAGTCAGTTTTTGACCAATAATTTTAAAAATCCATACATTGACCAATGAAACAACATGTTGGTTGATGCTCAAGCTCTAGTCAATTATTTTTAGTTTTTTTGGAAATAAACGTTAAATATGGTAATCAGCACTTGATACGATAATAATAACTAAGATAAGATAAATTATCAATTATAAAATCAGTTTTACGTTGCAATAAATATCATTGTTCTAAACGCTTTAGTATTATAATAATTATTCTATTCGATTTGCACAACTCTGAAACTGCTTGGCCAAATATCTTAGAATCCAGACACAATGCAATAGAGAAGCACTGTTCAACATTGAGCCCTAGTGTTTGGTGCACAGGCACAAAGACTCATGTCATTCTTTTTTATAATTTGATTTAGTCGACAATACACACAGTCAAATGAGTTGTAAAATATCATGCTTTTAACGCAATTGTTATAAAATAACATAACTTTTGGAGCAAAAGTTATAAAATATTTTAACTTTAATATAATGTTAAGAAATAGCTTAACTTTTATACTGAGTTATAAAAT
>WURS02159389.1:0-21489 GCA_011762765.2 Rhinocypha anisoptera
TATAACAGTTATTTAAAAAACCATCACTCTATCATGGAATTCCACCAAGTGACGGCCTCCACAGTGAACTTTGTTAATACTAATAGTTAAATGCTCAATGATTTATTTAATGAAAGTAAAGCAAAATTGGTATCTCCTGTAAGAGCACATTACATTCTGTAAAATGGTTTTTTAATGTTGTGGAAAATAATATGTATTTACTTAATACATTTTGTGAAAATTGTAATTGCCTCTGGTAATTATCTATTTCCATGAAACTTTTAATAAATTAAAATTAGTATTTCAAGTAAGTTTAAATACTAATTTAAAGTTTTATAGTTAATGTTCTTAATTTTTCATTTCATCATTCCTTAGCAGGGAGATATGACATTAATACAAGGTTATCTGTCCTTTATACAAACTTATTCTGTGGATTGGAACCAGCCCTATCACATTAAGTGATCACTTTATTATGTCTTCACTGTTCTCATTCCACCATTCTGCTTCTGTTCATGCCTTCAACCTTTTCAACATACTTCAGAACATTATTTTTATCCAATTTTGCCACTATGAAAACAGCACAGGTGATTGCTTTCCTTGGTCAGTGGTTTATAATTTAAAAGTGAAAGCAGATGTTCCGAACTAGTACTGATTCTTCTTATCCCATTTAGAATTGTTGGATCCAAAGAACAGCCAATCCAGTCTGATTTTAACTTCATTATGGCATTCGGTTTTTTATACATGCTTTCATCAGAGGTAGAGAGTAGTTTCTTAGGCTAAAGACATTTTGTTTTACCTGTGAGATCCAGAATTACACTTTTGGTATTGGGTTTTGTTTTCATTTGGCTATAAATTCATTACTAAGGAAATTGCTTGGCTTGGGCTTTCCTGAGTCTCCTAAGGCCTCCTTGATTTGAGTCCAGAACCCTCCAGGTGGCAACAGATTTCTCTGTTCAGTAGGTATCTCTTTATAAATGTGTGTTCCAAAATTAATGCCCTGGTTTTAGTATGCATGATTACTGATGCTTGGTGTGTGGCAACGTCAGTGTTCGTACATGAATGCCATAGAATTTCTTGCTGTAAATTAAAATTATTTTTATATAAGATTCAGGGTGTGACTATTATTACAATTACACCATATTGTTTTTAATTTTTGTTTTGAAGAAATGGTAATCCATCATGCTGTAATGAAATGTTTTAACACTTCATCATATCATGATGGTCAAACTGAGTAAGAAATGAGCCATTTCCAGGGTATTGAAACACTTAGTGATCAAACTATATCCCTTTCTAGACTTTGATCAAAATCTGTGTAAAAATGACTTCTCAATGGAGTAATAATTATGTCATTCTATACACAAAAATCTTATTGTTGTTGTTGAATGTTTAGTACTTTGTTACTTAAATATGTTTTGAAGATATAAATTCCAGTATAAATAATGAAAATTTTAAATAGTTGTTCACAAGTTTGAAACTTATAGGGTTTCATTTCACCACCAGGATATAATGGTGGAACCAGCATCTAATGTGCACTATACTACTATGTAATATGACTATAGCAACCAAATTGAAATTAATGATACCCAATATTATTTTATATATTTGGGTGTATTCACACTTCTTTCTAATAGCATGCAAAAATGACAAATGATTGTATAAATACTTGCTTCCAAAAATATTGGAGAATTGGAAAATAAAAATTTGTGTAGTAGTTATTATAAAACTTACTTAATTTGAATATAATTTACTCTTGTCTTGTTTCACCTAATTGTCCATACTAAATAATTTTAGTAAGCACCATATACTTAACTAACGATAGCTTAATAATGTTATGTAGTATCTTTTCTATTTAAACTACATCTTGAGATATGCTAAATTAAATATAGTGACATAACAAGGTGGAAGCTGTTATGTCAAAAGCCAATGTGCCTAATGTGTTGTCCAAGTCTGTCCATTTTTTGTCAATGTGCTTTGTGTGTACTTGTCAGCTTAAATGAGAAGCATTTGCCATAGACTTTCAATAGTTTTTATTGTTTATATTTTATTCATTTACTGATATTTTCAGTTTGTCTATGAACATCATGATTATAAAGTGTTTAATTATTCTTATTTTTTTCTTTTGTAGGAATGTCTGTTCTGTTGAACTTAAGTATCATCAAGAAATTTCAAAGACAGCAATTGAACTATTTTTTTCTGAAAATGGCAGCAGAGTGAGTTGGGCAGAGGTGTCCGTGAAGTCAGGCATTGTAAGCTCTCTGGAAAATTTGTTATATTATTATGCTGCCTACATATGATATATAGTATTAAAGTAGCTATCTGTGCTTGATTAATTTTCCACCTTTCTGGTTTTGTCATTAGAGTAGATTATTATCATACGTGATTTTATCATTAAATAAGAGCTTTTGATTTGGTCAAATTTTGACATCCTCCTTTGAAATAGCTGAGTCACCAAAATGTGCTAATTGTCCTCCCAGTTATATTTTTCTAAGGTTTCTAACTTCTTTGATCAATTTCTTTTACACTTTCAAGTTCCTAAACAATTTCATATGTCCAAAGACAGAGGATCCCTTTAAATTAGAAATATTGATCCTGTATAAATTAATTAAAGTTAACTTCAACCATGTTTAAATACACATTTTGAGGGTCAGAGACAAGGTAGTGTATAAAATTATATTGGTCATCCTGCAAAGTATATACCCATTCTAGATATATTAGAAAAGGTAGTATCCAAGTAGTGATTGGAAGGATCCTCACATATTTGCAAAACCATTTAACTTAATAAAATTACCTTAAAATGAGTTTAAAATTTAGTTCTTTATAATGCCAATAGTTTATTATTATTTGAACTCTTTCTGAGTTATTTAAAAATTCTCATGAATTTTGAGGTTTCATGTATTTCAGGAATGATGCTGTTTAATAAAAATATAGCTTCTTTTATTTTTTATCTTATTTTCTTTTGCAATCTCACAAGAAGTGGAATGAAACTACAACATTTAGACAACTTTGTTGAAACATGAATTATTTGATTACTAAAATGCCTTTATAAAGCTGTGTCAGTTAATATCAATCTAATTTATACTGAACCACATGTCATGCTAAGTTCTTTCACAACTTAACTCTTGTTTTTAAATATTAGCATGAGCCTTGCCATGCAAAGGTCACTCGTCATTCAAAAGACTGACATATCAGGCTAATAAGTATTTGTTTACCCATTTATTCATTGATTTCGGTCTAATATGGTATTTATGCAGAAATTTTGTCTAAAGAGAATACTACTCCCTTTTTATTGACATTCAATTTGTAATAACAATTATATAGATTATGAATTATTTAGGATGTAAGAAACAAATTTTGTTATATTTCTCAAACATTGCTTCTCTGTAATTATGCCTGCATAAACTACTCACTGCTAGTTGATGTAATGTAATCATGCATGCCAGTTTAACATATTATTATTCTCAATACATATACAGTAGAACCCCGTTAAGAAGTTTTTCTAAAATTAGAGAGGTAAGAATTTCTTAAACAGGAAATTTTTTTTGAAAGCAGAGGCTAAGGGCCACAGTTTGTCATTTCCTAAAGATATACCTTTTAGATTTCTTTGAATAAGTATCTCAATTATTACTTTTTTATGGATGAATATCACTATTTAAGAACCAGACCTCTGAAGGACTTCTAGGAGATTCATAAACTTATTTACAAGTTAAATAATAAATTCCAGGGCATCATTCCTCTTACATACATATTATTCTCATTTTGACACTAACTAAAAATGAATTGGCATATAAATAGTAGACCACTAGTTACACTCGGGGGAAAATTCCACAACAGTGGACAGAGTGCTACTCCCCCCGAATGCACCCTTTGGCTGCATAATCTGTTAAAAACCACATTAAATTATTTTTCATTTCCATATTACCATCACTTTAGTAAAGATTATTCACAAGATATTATGTATGATATTAGCCAGGTGATTCAAATTTGAGATATTTTTTTTCATCCTTAAAGGAAGCAAAACTTAGCAAATTGAGGTTTTGTAACATTACGTAGCAAACTTATTAAACGGGTAAGGATTCATGAAACTGTATTATCTTATTGTCATTACTGTAGTTTTTTGGCTCAGAACATTAATAAACTAGAACTACATATTTACACAGGTAAACCAATGTATGACTTGCTGGTTTTATTACAAGACTTAAAAAATCAAATATGTTAAAGGAAAAAATTTCTTATGCAAGTACTTCTTATCCAGGTTCTACTGTGTTTCCAAATAAAATATGTACAATACATTCTTCCACATTAACTTTTAAATAATTTCTTTGGTTCCTTTGTTATTTATCAAAGTTAAACATACTTATGTTCCTTCATTAAAGACTGATTTTTCACAGAAGCTAGTAGTTAATTTTGCTTATGTGTGATTATTATTTTTACTTCTTTTTAATTTTTTTGGTACATGTACATTGTAGGCAGTGTTTAATCTTGACTTTTAATAAGCATATCTTCTAATTATTAAGTGAATGTGTTAACTCAAATTTCTGTTTAGAAAGTAAGACCTGATGCTCTGCTGGAGAGTTCTCGATGATTGCCACATCATGAAATGATACAATTGTTTTCCAGTTTCTCTTCGATAACATGAATGAGACAATTTATCAAAATAAGTAAATACATATGTATGTGTAGGACTATATAATTGCAATTAAATGTTTTATCTGTAGTTTTGCTCCTATGCCATAATTTGCCAATAATTTTTCCTAGCAGATGTAGCCACTCAATGAAATTAAATTTGTGCCACTCATCAGTCCTTGGTATAATAATGCAGCATATGCAGCAGCCTTTTCATATGCAATAAGCATTTTATTAACATCCACGTCATCTATAATTACTGTTATTGGAATAAAAAACCCACCAAACAAGAATCGTGAAGCATATTACATTTATACGTGTTCATAAAAATATCATGATACTTTTTATTCTCTCAAAACTAGCACCATTTTAAGTAGGCTGGACACCTTGTTTGAAATTTCTTCTGCTATGCAAAATATAACAAACTGCAAACAAGTCTTTGGAATTCTGATTATGAATGCAAGACAGTAGATAATCATGTTATCTTCTTGCAGTACTTCCAGAAAAGCATAAAACTGAAAGTAGTGATTTTTCACAAATAAGAGAATACTTTAAACTCTAAAAAAGTTGTGTTTTTATCACCTATTTTTAAGGAAAATGTCAATTCCACATATCAGCCATCAATTCTTCAGGGTTTATGTTGTTTCTAGCACTTAAATAAATGTGCCATTATGCTAGATAGCAAAAGTTTTCTTTATATGAAATGAGCAAGCAAGTCCTATTCCACCACATTTTACCTTGGTTTGGAGGCCTTACTGCTCAGAATCTGTAATTAAGGATGAATCTAATGAAAATCAAAGAATATCTTCTGATGAGTGCATTTGAAATATGAATTCAAATCAAAGTGTGCCCCAGCTGATGGCATTCAATCCTTAAATTAGTCAAGTCAATAAAAAAAAAATTATACCCTGGATAGTGCTTGAGACTCCAACTTTTTGATTAGCCAGCCAAGTACTCTATTTACCAGGCTCACTCATTCTGTTTAACATGCCATCTCCTTTTTGTATTTCTCTCTCCCATTCTCCCTGTCTAATTTAAATTTCTGATAAGTTCCTATTTCCTATCCCTCCCTTATTATGCTCCATTCAACTTCGCTGGTCTTCCTCACTGTACATTTTACCTACTCTATACCCTTCTCTATATCAACATCTTAAAATATTTACTACCTATACTCTTGCTCATCCAAAATCAGGTTTCTGAACTATATAGCTATAGAAACCACACACACAGTACTACATCAAGTAAAAATTCACACAGAGTAGATGGAGCCAGCTCCTTTTTTTTGTACCAGGTATGGTTTCCAGCTTTTGGTACAGTATCACTTTCCATGGTTACAATATTTCATTTTTTGATGTTTTTTTTCCTGTTTCAGAATCAACGGCCTCATATTTGAAATTACATTTTTCCCCAGTAATGTATAACATTTATAAAAGTTAATAACTTTATAAAAGGTGCACTTCTCATTAAGTCATTTACAGGGTCCATAACTGGGATCTACTGTGTAAATTTTTTGCATTCACTCTCTGTGGTACGTAGAATCCTTATTGTCATACTAAGGAAAAAATGCTAGTTAACATCATGATTATTTTCTTATGTATGAAGTATTAGATGTTAGAAATAGCTGACTTAAAACATTCTTTTTTTATTTTTAATGCTAATATTCATTCTGTGTTGAAGATATTGTTAAAATTGGTGGATCAATAATTACCTTTATTTATTTGCATTCTTTAGAGTATACTTCATTACTGTTTCTTTAGTATAAAATAAAATTTTTGTGCTGAGTGGTGCTGTAATTTATAGAAAACAAAATTGTCTGTGACTTCTGATGAAAACATATTTCCATAGAACCTAGAACTCTAAAAATAAGTGAATATTTTGTTTTCAGTTAAATGTACCCTCTAATATTTATCCATGATATAGCTATGATATGAAGGGTAATCTACCAGTTAAGGTAGGTTTTTGATGAGCATTAGCTTAGGTTGGCCACATAACATCTAATTTTAAACCCTCTTCAAATCAGCATACTTCCTACCCCCTATCATTCTGTCCAAAATCCCTATTCTCTTCCTACCCCTACCCCTTTTACCCAACATTCTACCCTCTATTACAATCTTCAACAGCCCATTGCCTCTGAGTACCCCTTCCATCCACCTTTCCTGTCTATAGCTATATGAACGATTAAATATTAAGGTTATTTAGGACAGAAATAAATAATGTAAAATTGTGGTTACGTACAGTTTTTGCATGCCTTATACAGAGAAATGAGGTAACTTGGAAATAATTTTAATTATTTAGACTTTTAGATGCAGCTGAAGCATGCAAAGCAATATCTCCAGTAACAAGGAGTAACAGGAAATCTCCTATGTTAGTATCAGTTCAGCTAGCAGTGTATATAATATTTTTTGGATTTAGTCTAAGAAATTGCAGACATCCATACAGGTCCAGCCGATAAACCTATACAGTTTTTATAAAATACAATTAAACTTTGAGGAATATTATGAATATATACTTTAGTTTTTCAACGATATGACTAATAAAATGAAAGTATTATTTGAAGGAGAAAAATCTGTCAAAATGAAATCTAGTGATGAGTAGAATCAAAGGGAAATGGAGACAGAGGAGTTCGCATTTGAATGTGAACTGCATGAGCAAGAAGTGGCATTCCGATAGCGTCTGGTGGATACAGTAGATATGAAAATATTTTCAAAGGAGAATTATTTGTACATTATTACCATTATGGCAGCAATAACATGCATATTAGTAGAAGATACATAAAGAGTTTAAAAGAGAAGAAAAATGTTAAATTCATTTTTTAGACGGAACAAAATTCTGAGTCATTGGGTTTTCTAACACACAATTGGTATTTAACATTACCTGGAATTTTTTTTAATTCCTAGGCATGTCAGTTTTTCACTTAAATTCAGAATAGGAATCCATGGACTCAACAGTCTTTTTATGCCAGGGGAGTGTGATAGCAGCAATATGATATTGTGTCTTCTTCAAATTTATATTTGTTATTGCTGGTGTACTACCTCTATCATTATATTTGTATTAGTGATCTACAATAATATTTGTATATGGAGTAGAGAAGGGAAAAGTGGTATGGGTGTGAATGTGTGCTTCCTTATGTGTTAAAATGCAGCTCAATTTATCCGCCTTTTCCAGTGCTTTTTTTATTCATGATGGTGGTAGTAGAATTGGTTACTTCTTTTCCTCCTGTTAGAAGGTGATGGGCTCATACATTGCTCAGTGCATGAAAATATTATAAAACTATCCAAAGAATCTAATTAGTTCTTTAATTTTTTCTGTACTTAATCCTCTCTCTACTACAGTGATATTATTTTTTTAATATGATGAGTTGATAATTAAGGCCTGCTCTGAAATCACATCTTTAAGGTTACCTTTGTTGCATTTATTTGCATTTAAGTGGTTACCTTTATTGCATTCAAGTTAATATTTTGATCGTTATATTGCCATTAGTCTGCACTTAACATAATAAAATGTATTAATAGTTTATATTTCCTCATTTATATTCCTAGTTCATTATAATAATGTATAAATTAGTGTAAATAGATTTGAAGAAACGGATGTTTAAGCTTTCTTACACATACATATGCTTATGGCTGTTTAAAATTTAATATATCCACTCTTGGGCACACATGAAGCAACATCAATGTTTTGCAGTATGCTACCATTGCTTATAAGTAATTTTAACAGAAAGTCCATTATTTGTTATCAAAATCAATTATCTCTTGTGATTTGACTTTCCGCTTCTTTGGATCATTCCAAATCGATTATTATATGAAGATTTTCACTCGTAATATTGTCATTTTTTCACTATCAAAATGGTGAATGATATTGCAGTATCATGATGGCCATGTTTCCTCAGCAGTTTTTACATTGCTAAGCAAATGAGAGAGTCTTTAGACTAATATAAAACTTACCCCTTCAGTCAAACACACTGTTGCAAAGGATTTTTATATAATTGTATATTGAATAGAGTAACTGTACAATGAACCTCACTATTCCCTTCATGGTGCTTCAACAAGTTCCAATGCTGATTTGAAATAATTTCTTTTCCTATGAAACTAGTGAGGACATATTGATTAGGAAAAAGAGAGTAACTAAAAGTAAGGCACTTATTTGAAAGAAAAAGAAGTTAAACTAAGCCCTGTACTTGGGTCAGCAGATGGGCCTGATTTTTAAAGTGACTGTTCAAATTTTCACTGAAATATTGTGATCAGTTAATATATAATGCTTTAACTATTTGTGAGTACACACAGTTTTTGTAAGAAAAAATGTTCAAGAAAAGAGGTTAAAGGTCACCATTCTTCAACATTGCCAATGTTGATTATTAATTTTTTTTTAATTTTCTTAAAACATTTTTCACCTCATGAATGTTTTTATCAATATGCCTAGATAACACATAATATGATAGTGTATGCGAATTCCAACTTTTTTGTATGTGCCTTAAAACAATTGACTGTTGATTAATAATTGGCTTGCTTAACTGAAAAAAAAGTTATAATTCTTGAATGTTTAGTATAACAATTTTTGCTTTATTTTGTATACTAATAATGGTCACATAACCATTCACTAGATGTAATTTTAACAGCAGATCTATCATTGTCACCTTTTGAGCCATACTAGGTATGCCGCTGATCATTGTGTGAGATATTGAACATATCTCTTGGTTTTGACGCTATTATAATGGGTAAATTATGTTTTTCAGTGATAAAATGTAGCCTGTGGTGATGAAATTCTTGTAGTTACTAAAAAAATGTAATATTCTAGAAATTTTACGTCAAAAATTTGTTTTATTTTGTGATGCTATCTTTGTACATATATTCTTGTATAGTTTGGCCCCCTAATTCTCACAGAAAGTTGATTTTTCACATTGCTAGTGTATAGATTCTCCCAAATTTTCTATGCTAAAAAACCATATATTTTTGTCATGGTTGACAGTTTTCATCTGATGTCTCAAATCTAAAAATTAATCTTGATTGAATTAGCTTCATTTTTCACTGCTCACAGCAGGATATAAACACTGAGCCAAATTGTAATCATAATTATTTTTACCTGGTATTCCATCCTAAAATAAAATATATTTCAATCTAAATCTCTGTGTAAATGCTCAGGATAAAAACGTTTCAATTCCACAAAATAAGGTATATTACAACCAGTTGTATTCCCTTAGTGAACATTATCTGGCTTGATGGCTTATCAGACTTGATGATGTTCACTAAGTGAATAAAAATGGTCATAATAAACCAATATTATTTTGTGGATTGAAAAGTTTTATTTATCCTGTGCATCATGAAGAAGTTCCACATAGTAGAGCCGAAGACTATTTCTACTCTTGTGTGGGCCAATAATTCCAAAGACTAATCTAACAGAGTTTTTTTGTTCTTCATCTACACATTGAAGTTTAGTCAATTAGTTGCGGAAATCACTATTTCAGTGTTGTGAGGCAAGAAAAATTATGAATAGAAGTAAAGGTGACACTCATATAATATAAATTATGCTTTTTATTAATGTAGCAGTATTACTTTTGAAAAAAGCCTCTATATTGATGACAATATATCCTTTTTCATTATTTCTGTTGCCTAACCCCTCTTGTCTAGCCAGCATAATCTATTAAAGATAAAATTAAGGTTTTACAAATTTTGAAGATTAGATTTTAAACTCTCTAAAGTATTACTCATGTAGAGTTTGACCTGAATTTTTGTCCAATATTTTTTATTTTAATTTCCCAATTTTAAGGTCCCAAAAATTTTATTTTATAAATACATATATATTTTCAGATCATGCTCATTTACAAACCCATTCTTTAAACATAACAGATAGAATTAACATACACTTTTTGAAAATGATAATAACAAACATCTATAAAAATTATCATTAATAATGATAAGATACAATAGTATCATTCAAAAATATGTCATCATAAATTAAAACTATTCATGAGTATATACAGTATTTTCATGTAATAATTGATATTATCTATAAGTAATAGGTTTATTAGAGATTCAGAAATAGTTCATAGTAAAGTACTTTCTTCTATTGAAATATTAATGTACAGTTGAGTCGTTTAAGTTTAAATAAAAATCTCTCTTGGTACAAAATATTTGCATATTGCAAAAATCTGCATTCTTAAAATAGTGCTTGTAAATGTATTGCTTGTTATTAGTATTTTTCTTAGTAGGTATTTGATCTAATATTATCTTGATTCTCTCCACAGTCATGGGAAAATTTTGTAAATATATGAATAAAACAGTTACTTTTAAACATACTTCTTGCATATTTTAGGCTGTATTATATGTTATGCTTTCAGAAGCCTAAATGAAGTCAATATTGATCCAAATTCTACCTTTGAGAGCATGTTCATCACATTAGTTGGTGATTTGACAGAAATAAAAGAAGATTCATGTGATCGTGATGGGAGAGACCAAACATGTTGCAGAGTGGTAGGAGGAACACTAGTAAGACCATAAGACAATACTCTCTTTATTAATACTGTTCTCTTGTTAATGCAACTGTGTAATATTAGCATAGCCCCTATGTGTCCATTGTAGTCAACTTTCTGAAGATATATATTGTTAATGTTGTGGTTTTTAAATTGTATACCTTCTATCTTATCCTTGTATACCTGCTAGTCGATCCTTCTTTGGACTGTAAATGATTTATTCTATTTTTTATAGCATGGTATATACATACTATGAAACAAAGTTTTTAAAGTTCTTTTTTTTTAAGAATGTGTTTACTTATTTTTGATTATGGGTTTCCATTTATGAAGTTTTTGTCAATGTATATATTGCTATATTTTTGTTTAAGTAGTTTATGTTGTAATATTTAAATTTGTCATTCAGTAACTGTATCTGTTAGTAATGGGCCCGGGTACCTACCCATATAGCAGGCAAGATAAAGTGACAGTTAATTTTCACCAAGAAAAATGTTTGTTTATCTTCAAATCATCTGTAGTAATGCCCTCCATAATCACAGCTCTGATAAGTTAATATTGAAAACAAAGATATTTCCTGACCAGAGAAATTTTTTTTATTATGTAAATGATACAGGGAAATAAAGGCTGTAGTGAATGATTGAAAGTAATGGATAAGTATATATGTATTCTGGCTGACTTTAAATTTGTTTATACAGATTAAGTATATATGTACTGCCATTACATATAGTATTCATCCATTCGGTATTGAATCATTCTCATGGCTTGATGCATCCTTTATTATGTTCACTTATTTCATGTTCATATTCAACTGTATTTAGTACTCTTTTATTGTAAAGTTTTCCAATCATTCTTTCCAACCCTTTATTCTACCTTTATTTACATTTTTCATTATTTCTATCATTTTATGTGTATTGGTTTATTGTACTCATATGTGTAACTTCCACATTTCCATGTATGCTGCTTTATACTGCTTAAAGTTATCACTCACAATCTTTAGCACCCATTTTTGCTTACATTTTTGTAATATTTTTCAATCTACACTCCTATTTCAGTATATTGATACTGCTTCCACAATATAGTGTCTTCTTATAAGGTTATTTTGTATATTTTCCCCATACTCTTCCAAATGTTTTGGAAAACCTCTCTTGGTTGTACATATTTTAGCCATTTGGTACAGAAATCTATTTTTAGTAATTTTCTTAATTTTTTCTAAGTTGTTACGTAATCAATCTTGAGGTTGGCTTGTCCAAGTTTACATGACTGAATGATGACAAAACTGGAATTAAGGTTTCAGTTTCTGTATCATTTTAATTTATCATTATAGCTTGTGCAAATTATATTTTATCTAGTTTATTGGCGTTAGGTATGTTAATATGGTTTGCATTCTTTGATTTCATTTCCCATAGGTAAATTTAGGTAATTCAAAGGATTCACAAATAGTTTGGAGTTAAGTCCTCGCATTTATGAAAAAAAGGGTGTGGCCAAAGGTTTTCTTTCAGGGAAAATGAGGCCATTAAAAAAAGACTCATGAATTTGATGAACCTTAATCCATCCATTTTGGGACCAATAAGTAACAGGATGCCTTAGGAGTAATTATAATCTTAATAGAAAGGAATTTGGAATATAATCAGGTATTTTTGTTTATTTCCTAGATGAAATGGTAAGGGAACGTAAAATAGGCTAAAAGAATGAATAATAAAAAAGGCAAAAATATAACTGAGTTTCACTAATGCGTAACTGGGCTTCAGTTAATGAGTCAGCAAAATATAATGAGGGGAGAGGAAGTTTTTGAGGAAACAAGACAGAAGGAATGAACAGAACGTCTATTAAGGGATATTGGGATATTAAATATTAAGGAATAGTTTAATCAAATTCACTAAGGTCATCACTTGGTGGAATTCCATAATGAAATAAATAAAAAATTTTGTTTTAGCTTGGATGTATTGCCACAGAATAAATTTTACACGACTGGTTTCAATGGATTACATGATGACGGTAATCTGTCAAGACCGGTCATGTAAAATTTATTGTGTGGAAATACAATCAAGCTAAAACAATAATTTTTATTTATGTTGAATAGTTTATTCCCCCTCGATATGCAATTCTTGGTGCTGGTCAAGGGAGTTTTTTGAGGATTCATTTTGCATACACTTTAGAACATTCAATTGTATCACTGATGTGGTGAATAATCACAACAATGGCAGCCCTCTATGTGCACACTGCACAACTGCTTATAGATTTACCAGACACTTCGGCCAGAGAAATTTGATCAGCATGATACTTGTAACATGCAACACTGATGCCCGCCATTTAATTTTTATTCAATAATTAAAAAGTAGTTAGTGATTATTAAAAAATAATAATTACATTTTACACTTGCTATCAAGCTGCCACTTCACACTGGAGCTTGCAACTTCACACAACTGAGACAGAAGGTTCACAGCAGAAGTACTCAAAATTTCAGCCTCGTAGCAAGAAAGAAATTTTGGTGATTTACTTTTTGAACACTTCTAAAAGAATGGTGGGTGGAGGAGGTGAAGGGAGAAAGACACTTATTATGACACTAATAGAAATGCATGTTTGTTGCAGAAAAATAAATATTGTAAGTTCCTCATTTACTCTATACCAGATATAACTATGGTGATGCACAATACTTTTCAGAGGACATAAAAAACATAGTGCTACAGTTGGATTGCCCATATGAATCACTATTATAGTTATTTAATTCTCTACCAAAGTATTCATTGTATTTTAATATTTTAGGTTCCAGAGGGAAAGAAGTATTTTGAATCTTCTGTATATATATTTATAATATTTTCAAATACAACCATTAATATTTACCCATTGACCTGAATATTTGCTCCATAATGCCATGTGAGATAACCAAGGGTAGAGAAAACATAGCTGAGAAGGGAAACCTGTAATGATCATTTTCCAGAGTCAGAAAATTCATAATTCATCATAATCATTTTGAGGGGTCATAAAAATGTGTGACCAACCACAGTAATTGGTTTTTCTATTGATAAATATACAGCCTTTATTTTCACATTTAGGTAAAAAAATTAAGTACTTCAGTGTCTTTAGCTAATTGATTTTTAAGACTAAGAATTAATTTTGCTACTCCTGGTTATGGTACAGTGTTTGCTGTACACTGGTAGAATTACAATTCATTTTTCTGTGAAAGAATTTTCATTTTTAATTATGGTTTTTTGGTTAATCAAGGAGAGGGTTTTTATGAATCAAGTGGAATTATTGACATGAATTTTGAATAATTTAGTGCATTGTATCTTCTTTCTCTATGGTATTTCTAGCATACATTATTATGGATGGTCATGCCTTTCTTGGTTGTCTGTGTTGGAATGCCACTATTTTTTTGCATGGGATAATAAACATGGGCAAAATAATTCTTAGTAGGGAGGCTAACTTTTTTGCATGTATTTATTAACCCTTTTACTGCCAGCAAGTCATTATATTAGCCCAAGCTACCCATATTAAAATCTGTTACCAGTTCTGTTAGCTGTTAAGATCTCTTGCACCAATTACTTCTTACTTTAATTACAATCATATTAAGCTCCCCTATAATGTTTTTACTATTAAATCTTATTTTTGGATAAGTACTAAAAAATTATTATATTTTTTTATTGACAAGTCTCACAAATGTCATTAAAATGTTCTCAGCTGTATCAGTGTATGCCATCTAATATATGCTGACAGTAAAAGAAAGTATGCTAATTTCAGCAGTATTTACCACCCATGGCATGGAATGATTGAGTAATAAATTGTTGTACAAAGAGCTGCATTGTTGAATATGAGTAATTGTATGTTATAAAATTAAAATTCTTTTTAAAGTAGCTAGCATCCTGTACAAGGTTGTTTAGTTAGTTTTGAAGTGAGAATTTGTTTTGAGAAGTTAGGTGACACACACCCATTGTGAACACTCTGGCCTTTAGCTAGGCCATTGGTCTCTAAAGGTGATGGTATGTGGTGGATGGCACAAAAGACTAATAGGTTTAAGTGCCCTTGGGCCTCCTTTTCAGGGGACCCTCCACCTCACTCTTTATCTATTTACATAGGTAACACTTCGTTTACTATCCATATGGAGTGTGTCTTTATAGATAGAATGTTATTATCAGAATTGAAAGTAAACTTGTAACAGAAAAGAGAAAATCAACATGGCATTCTTTCCTCTCACATTTATTTGACTTGCTTTGTCAGAAGTAGCAATTAAATGTATATGAAAGCTTAGTACAGTAATATAGTTTTCAATGAAATCCAATCAGAATAACAAAATATAAACTGCAACAGAGCCATGACTTATAGCATCTTTAATTCATATTTGGCATTGTTTTTCATCTATATCTTCTGATTTTTCCCCTCTCTGTATTCTGATAATTTAGATACAGTTGCTCACCAACTTCTGAATGCTTTCTGTTTTGAAAACTTGCTCTTAAGTTGTAAATGATGTATGTGTATTTTAGTGTGATTTTAGATGTTCCTCCAATGAACTATTTGGTATAGTATTACTTTTTTATGGTTGCATTATGGTCATATGTACTCGGGAAGTTCATAAAGAGTAGATAGGACTGCTGAGAAAGTATTAGTAGGGATAAACAATCGACAAGGAACTCAAAAGCCATATGTTTAGGAGATGGAAAAATATCATTACAGAAGTCTCAGGTTATCACCTTTTCAGTTAAGCCATAAAAAATAATTCATTGTGTGAATTACTTTTATTTTTTTAACCTTGGTAAGTTAGGACACCTGAAAAAAATAAACATGAAAACTTACTCGTATATTGAGAGTAAAAAACAGCACTTTTCCACAGAAAAATAAAACTTTATTGTACAACGTATGTTTCAGCTCACTGAGCTATCATCAGGTACAAATGAAAACTTATAATGATTTCTATTTTTCACTCTGACCTGCTTTTGACATGCAGTTTTAAGACTAATAATAATAAACTTAATTGTCCATGGACCATAGTTTGGTATATGCATGGTATAAGGATTGTCAAGAGGATGTCATTTATACTATTAAATACACACTTGTATATCAGTAAAAATGAAGTAGCATACAAGGAAATTGTAACTTCTCATCTAGGAATCCACTTACAGAGCAATCGATCTTATGCAATCTGAGACCCATCTCATTCTGGAATCAATTATGGATCTGTACTGTAGAATTGTATAGTGTATTTCTAGTTCTGGTAGATTGATCATGAAGATGAAGAATTAACAGGGGAATGTTGCAGTTAAAGCTTGACACACAAAAGTGTAGATAAAATATAAATACCTGCAGAAAATAGGGGCAAATCAGTGAAAATTGATCCTAGAACATAAATTATATTACAAATAATTTCGAGGTAATGTCTCTGCTTGTCATTTGTTACAGCTGTGTGAAAAGTTACCAATCAGCTATTCATTCATCATGAGATTGTACATAATGAAATCAGCTGTTTCACATTATTATTTCTAAACAATAAATGATTGATAGCAATTAAAGCTTTGCAGTTTATCTAGTGTGTGGACCTTCAACAATCCTACAGTGTTCTCTGAACTCATCTTATTCCACCAAGATGTTCAATTATTTAAAACACAAGTATTTGCCACATTGAGGTTTTATGCGAAGTACTCCAAATTAGGTTCCATTAATAATAGCTAAATCAAACCATTAATAGTCAACATATTAATTAATATCATCCCAATTTTCCATTATAATATGTTGTTTTTTCTTGCAGAATGATAACTTCTCATTCTGTGAGGAGAGTACAGGAGTAACAAAATCATCATGCAATTTTACAAAGGAAAATGTAAGTTTTAAAGTGATAAATGCATATTACGGTAATCCCCTTCAAATTATTAAATAAATTTTAATCTTATTTTCAGCTTTATGAAAAAATACATTGTAACTTCTACAACATACCCCCTGGGAATTACTGTATCAGGGTAAGAGGAATGGCATTTTCGTGTGTTAATCTAATGAAAAATTCAGTTTGATGACAATATGTTTTTTGCAGATGAAATTAATTGATGAGAGATGTATTCCTGGAACTATATGGACTGCAAATAATACTGGTTGTCGGTGGAGTCATTCATTTGGTAATTAAAAATTTTTTGTTAGCAATTACTTTCTATACATAAATAGTGCTAAGAAATTCAAGAATATTTTTTACAAATTACATTTTAATATTGTTTACCATTACAACTTAGTCATGACCCCTCATAAATGGCTGAGGGACTTGTTTGCAAAAAAAGGAAAGGAATTACAGGTGATTCTCAATATTTACCATTTTGTGTATTCATATATAGATCCTTTATGTCTTGTTTTTCCAAGAAATATTTTTACTCAAGTAAAAAGAAAAATACTTGTGGTTCTCACCTTACTTGGTACATCTGAGAAATGAACTTCTTTCATAGCATAAATTTTTTCACTAACTTCCGTTCTATAGGTATAATAATAACAAGATGCTACTGTAACAATTTTGTAAGAAATTCGTATTACAAGTAAAGGAAGCCAAAAACCAGCAAACAGTTTCTCTAATTAAGTCAACTTTGAGAACATGTCTGAAATGACTTGAAATGTGCTCTGGTACATGATCTGAAAAATCCTGTTTAGGATCTATGTTAGTATTAAAGGTCTATGCTTGAAAAAGATGTTTCATTTTACCATGAATAGATTCCATAAATTCAAACCTAAAACATTGACTTTCTTTGATGAATCTTATAACCAAATTCCATAATGCATCTAAATATTTTTTTCTCTTCTTTTGTTTTATTTTCTCATGGAAAAATAAAAATAATTTCTATGAATATAAGGAAGTGTGGAAGAAAAGTGATATTAAGTCTAAACCATAAAAATAGCCAAAAAAATTACCTTTTGAATCCAGTTTGAACACTTGCAGTGCCAAAACTGGACCCATATTTTTTACTATTTCACAATCTGACAGAAAATGCATGGATTTTTTAAAGGTTTCTAATTTCTGGTATTAAAACTATGAGGTCAGGCTTTTCCCAATTCTATGATCATTGTTAATTGGTTTCTTTTCCAATTGCAGAGACAAAATCTCATCATCCCGATAAACAAGTTATAAGTACACCTATTTCTTCAAGTCTTACTGCTTTTTTGATACTTCTGGGAGTTGTAGTTGGAGGGATACTCATTTTATTGTTGTTTTGGCGAAGAGTACCTACATCTACCAGTTGGTCACAAGGTGAGAATTTTATCAACTCTGATACTGTAATTTATTCATCTAGCTTTTTTGATGTTATGATTATAAAAAAGTGAGAAAGAGAGAGAATTGGAATATTATCAGTGGTGAAGTCTGAATTTCAGTCTCATTCCAATCCCCTCTCGCTCCTTCTTTGCCCTTTCTGCTTTAGGAGTCAGAAAGGATCTCTCTCTTTTTTCTTATTTTCGGGGTTCCTTTATTACTCCCTGTATTTTAGTCTTTTTTTTCTTTTTGTAATTACAAGTTTACATGGGTTTCTTGATATCATTACATCTAAGTGTATATATAAAGTTACAACATTTATTTAGGTTTTTACAGTTTAATATTTACAATTTGTGGTTACTACAATTTCTGATTTTGCTATACTCAACTTTTACATTCTTACTTCTTCTTTGCTACTTTTCAGGTTCTTGACTTACAACATTTATTCTTCTGTATTTCTGCTTCTTTCTAGCTTTGCATGTTATGGGTTCTTCTCTCTTCTCTTCTTTTTTGCTTTACAATGTTTTAGTCCGGAATTCAGTTTTGTTTGTGGTTATCTCATAACATCTATAGGTGGATGTCCTCAAGTTGTTGGCATCCCCCTTGGAGAGTTTTTCCTATTAATTCTAAACTAATTTCCCATTGTTTTAAAGTCTGTTTTAGTGCACACCTTTCTTTTGTGTACAATGTACAAGTCAGGATTCTGTGTTCCGAGGTGTCTAGACCGTCTTGACAACCACATTTCTGATTCTCTGCTTTTATGTAGGCATGTATTAAACCTGCCGTGACCAGTTAGTAGTTCCATTAACCCTTTGGAGTACTTCCATTTGGGTGTCCTATCACAAACCTTTGGGAAGACCAGTTCCGATATTGCCTTTCTTTTAATGAATTAATTGATGGTACTTTAGAGATTTTTTTGCAGAAGAAGACCATTATAATGAGGGCTGACTAAAGTTCATCATCTTTCTCAGTGGTTCCCAAAGTGGGCACTACCACCCCCTTGGGGGTGGTGCTTTGGTCTAGGGTGGGTGAAAAGAAACAGGAAGTTATGTTCAGGGTGCGTTTGTGCATAGGTTTATGGAATAAAGAAGGGCAGTGGCTCGAAAAAGTTTGGGAAACACTGATCTATCTTGTGACTAAAATTGAGGAAAGATGAACTATGGTGTATCTGAAATGTGTTGACAAGCATACTTTTCTAGTGAAATAATACCTCTTCTAGTATGGTTTTCTCAGTTGCTCATGGTTACATGTTACTTCCCACTGTATTTTATCATATTTTTAATAATACACTTTCATATCTGTCTGTTTGTTTGGATGTCTTTCGAGTCAAAGTTGGGAATCGATTTTAAACTAACTTCCCTATGAGCTGGAGACTTGTAACTTTAAATGTAACTCAGAACTGAATGACAATGCAATTATATGTAATAATTTTTACAAACACATATAAGTAAACATGTACACATATTTCCATGTGAGGTGGAAGTCAATGGCCGAGGGATCTGCAGTACTAAACACACTAAATTCCCTATCATAAGCAATGTCTCCCCGGCTCTGTAGTGAGTGTCATGGGTTTGAGTCTTACAGGGGTCAACTTTTTTTTTGCAGCAACCTAGCTTAAATTTTTCCGGGCTGTCAAGGGATCATTGAAAAAGTTGGAAAAAGTTTAATATAATTTTATTTCCAATACGTCCTTGGTGTCGTCTGAAGAAAATCATATTCCCATGGCAGAAAATGGACCTCTAGGAGAAAAATCATGCAAATATTTAAAAATGGCATTCTTGAAACAGACTAAAAAGTATAATTATATAAATATTAAAAAATTAAAAATATAATTTTTAAAATGGACTAAAAAGTATGAAAAAATTTCCCCTTGTAATGAAAATGTGAAAAAAAATTGTGATTGTTAATTTTAATAGTTTTGAAAATGAATGTAAAATTTAAAACGAAAAACCTGGGGCACATGTAATCAGTAATAGTAGGGAGTGTTGGGGGTTGGTGTTGTTGAGAAAAAGCACACAACAGTTCATAGATTTAGGTGAACTATTCATGCATCAATTATTTGTAGTAAACGCTCCACCTTTTTCGTTTTAAATGTTACATTTATTTTCAAAACTATTAAAATTCACATTCAAATTTTTTTCAAATTTTCATTACGAGGATAGGAGAAATTATTTCATACTTTTTAGTTCGTTTTAAAAAAAATTTTCTTTTTTTTTTTAATCTATATAATTATTTTTCATCAGAAAGCAAACCCAGTAATTTCCTTGTCACTTTAAAATAGTGGACAGAAATGATGATGAGAAATTTTCATGTAAATTTCTATTCAATTGGTATATTTTATTCTACAGACTTGAATTATTTCAATTTATTTTGCTAAAGCCTTTCTTTTCTTCCCCAGCAGTTGCAACTGAAAATATCACCTGTGAAAAATTTTATACTCAAAATAAAACAGTAAAGAAACAATGACGGACCACTACAAAGAATAAATTCCTTTAGAAAAAACCTAGTTCCCCAGAACAGCCAGCAGCATAATGCCTCTACCTCCTCCCTTCCCTCCATTCTCTTATATTTAGCCTCAAGATATTAGAGTGAAACAAGTGATCAAGGTGATAATAACTCAAGTCACACCTTATGGAATGCTTTCATTATTATGTGTCAAGCTATCACCACATAAGACATGTGACATTGGATCTTGGTTAACTTGAGCTATCATCGCCTTGATCATTTGTTACTCTGTAATATATTCCGGTTGTAAATTTGAGAATGGGGGAGCAGAGGAATTATGCACTGGCCATTCTGAGTAACTCGGTTAAGTCATTATTCATGTATCAGCCTCTTTTCAAACCATAGTTTGTAAGCAGATCTCATATTTTTACATTTCCTGCCGGAGCACCCCCTGTTCTTTCTCAAGCATCTCCCATGAAATCATCCAGCCTGTTTACTTCTTTGTGATATGATTACAATTTGTGCTATTCCACAAGTTTATTTACAAGAATGTGACCAGTTTTGCCTATACTGAGCCATGATCTGGCATTTTCCAAAGCTTTTGCCTGGCACATACAGGGTGCATTCACAAAGTTTCAAGACTGATGTTTTCCTGAGTAGGGGATGGCATGCAGACCGTTTCCACTGACAAAGTGAAGTAGTGGGGGGGGGGGGGGGGTGTGAGGTAACCGGCGGCACCCCGGGGGGGCGCCCCCAACGCGGGGGGGGG
>WURS02159498.1:0-21489 GCA_011762765.2 Rhinocypha anisoptera
GAGCATTGGATCTGTTGCCTTCAATTAAGCGCACACCCCCCACAGAGGCGCGCGCCAGGCCGTCGGATGCGGCCGTGGGCGCGCAACAGGAGGAGGACTTGTCGGACTACCTGGAGGACGTGGTGCTGGGGAGGAAGAAGCAGGCGCAGGAGGGGGATCCCGACTCCGAGGGGACCCAGGGTTCGTGGTGGTCGGAGAGGAGGCCCTGCTCGTGCGCCAACTCCCAGTGCGGATGCTGCACGGGGAGGCTCTTCCCGCTGCCCCCGTGGCTTCGCCCCAGGGTGTGCTCGAACCTCACGTACATACAGGACGAGTTCGCCCTCAAGATGGCCATCACCTTCAATGACGTCGTCATGTACAGGAACAAAGTCTCAGGTGAGAGCGGTGTTGTCCTCAGTTGGGGTGGGGGGGGAGGGGAGGGAGGGGAGGGGGACGTGTGTGTCTTCGCTTTGGAGGCCCCAGGGGGTGGATTCCGCCGACCAACAGAATTCAAATGTCGCGGGGGTTTGGTTCGATTCCTGAATAAATTTTACGTGCACTGAATTAATTCGTGCCGGCTCCCAAAAAAGATTTCTAATTTTTTGATGAGTGTACTCAACATAAGAAGAGTATATTTATAGTGAACAAATATTTTATAAAAACAAAATTATACCTAATGGAAAAAATGGTTTCATACGTAACTTTATGCTACTGCTTCATGACTCCAAGAAAAAAAAACACTTTGTGATTCCACGTAAAATAATTTAATGACGACCCAGGTTTCGACGTGACGAGCGTCATCATCAGGTGCACATACAGAAAATTTCTGCTAGTATATAAAGCTCGAAATGTTCTGTATGTACACCTGATGTTGACGCTACGCGTCGAAATCTTCGTCGTCATTAAATTATTTTATGTGGATTTACCAAGTGTTTTGTCTCTTGGAGTCATTATACCTAATAAAAGATAATTTAAAGAAATAAACAGATATTGGCAAAGGAAATTACCCTTCGGCACATGCATAGTAATTTTTTCTTTGCACTCACTTTTGCTTAACTTTATTTCATTCATCAGTGGTTCTTTTCTTTTTTCCTCGATTTCGTCACTTTCAACCGCAAACGTATTTCAACAGAGAATTGTCCAAGGAACTTTGTTTTTCCTTTTCCGTTTTATAATTTTCTTGAATTGAGTTAGGCAAATTTCATTGAATAGCACCGCCGCACGACTAGTTGAAACCATGTCAGGGTGGTTTCTTTTTCAACAAAGACCGAAACATAACCATGTTGACCGAATGTCAGGGCACTCGCATCTCAGGTTACCACTGTATTAAAAGAGACTGCCCTCAGCTCTATTTAGTGGAACTCCACCATTTTAAATGGGTAAATTTAACTTTGCCTTTTCCATATAAATATTTATTACGCGATGAGTTTCTTTACGAAATGGACCCGATGATGTTACTTCCGCAACCTCAAACCGGTCGTGTTACAAATATATATGTGGAAAAGACAGAATCATTTCATCCTTTTAAAAAATTTGTATTAATTTATCGAACCTGATCCTTTAATATTGTGGTGTTTGTTCTATAACTGTTTCGAAGGTGATATCGAAGGAGATTGCACCTGATTCAAGTCCATGCAGAGCATTTGTAATCACACGTGGCGTTAAACGCCGGTAGACTTGGTGAGGGGGGACCTCCGTGTATATTCACGATGAGAATCAAATTTTTCTACTTTGATTTCCACATGCTATTTAAAAAAAAAAAATGGTGAAAATATGTCACAAGGGAGTACAAATTCACAATAGGGAAATGTGGTTATGGAGTACATTAAGGTCAATGTGTTAATATGCAAGTAATAGTATATACGAGCGAAATACCGAACATAAAATGAGTATAAAATAATAAACACCGCGAGCGCTCCGAATCGTTAAATTTAAATGTTTTCTCACATAATGTTAACTATGATATTTGAAAGAGAACTGCTAAAATATTTGAATAAATTAGGAGTTGAATCTTTCCTTTAGTTGTAAAGGAAACTCAATGCTCCCGTCCAATCTTGAATAAAAGGCACTCATTAGACAATATATGCCATTGATGCGTTTTACGGATTCAAGTAAAATATTTCTGCAGCATAGATTACACTCACGTTAGATAGAATGTTTTACTCTAGACGGCATCGTATGGCTGAATAAATAGATTTTTAGCAATTTAATGAATTACAAACCAAATAACAGGCGAACAGTGGTGACAGTCACAAAATTTTGAAAACAGCCTCTCTCGTCAATGCTGAACCGCCCCGTTACTTACTGGGATTCGAAAATCTGTTTAGAAACTTCTATAACGTACTTCCTATGCAGACTGACATTGAAATCCTGCGCGCACTCCTCTTCAGAAACGACTACTGATCCACCGGATAAAAAATAAATCCTTTTCATTACCTAAACAAACGCGGCGTTTCTAAATCAGCACGTTTCAATATTTATCGCTTGACAGCAAAAGACAAAAGGCGTCCTGCAAGGCTTTCAAGGCTGGAAAGACAATGAACTTGGCGACTGCGCCATTCATCCGGTGGACGAGATAGAATATGAGGGTCGCCAGAACTGCACGGACAAAACTAGAAGTCGACGTGTATTCTTTTTATTCGAGTTTGTGCATGACGATAAGGCAAAGGGGAAACTTTTTTTTTCTCATGATGGGGGAAAAACGTTCAATCTTCAAGTAGGTACCGAGGCCACGCCCAATGTCCTAATGTCCGAGAGATAAATCTAAGGACCCTAAGGCAGAATTCGAGTGAAAATAAATCACATAGCCATATCGAAGATTGGAAACGATTCGCGACTGTTATTACGGGAAATCCCTGTCTGGGGAGAGATAATGGAAAAAAATTAATTATGGCGAATGCTTCCTGCGGGGGAGAGAGAGAGAGAGAGAGAGAGCGCCAATAAGGGCGGGTTCTCGCACCGAGAGAGAGAGAGAGCGGGTCATGCGACCGAAGATATGGGCGCCGACTCCACTTCCGACCGATAATTCGAGTCCTCTCTCCGCGTCAGGTGCCAGAGCCAATTGCATTCCGGCCTTCCGGTGGCCAGCCTAGAAACCCGATTCTCCTTGGTTCATTGTCCCCCCTCACTCACTCCCAACGCGTAAGAATTCCTCTTAGAAGGCACTCATTAGCGAAGCGCTTAGGCAATGGAATGTCCGTCATCATACTGCACTGTGCGGACGCCCGCCAATCAGCTTCCTTCTCGCAAAATATGGGGCGAATCACGAATGTCTCATGCGAGAGAGAGAGACGAGAGACGAGAGAAAGATCATTTGTAACTTGAATAGTTTTCCAGGATCCCTTCCCGAACAATTTTTTTTCTCAACGAAATATTCGGGCAAAAGGGCTCTTGATTAGTTTTCTCGGCACCCACGTAAGAGAGGGCACCACTATACGTACTTTCCAATTGAATTCCACGTCTTCTGTAGTATATTCGACACATTATCGATATTAAATAATTTACACCTTTCCTGTTTATATAGTCGTCTTACTTCACATTACAACTTCATCAAATTTTGATGGAAAATCGTTACAATCGATTCAGGGAAACACGAAATTTTTTCTTTTATTTATTTATTTTCAATCGCCCACAAACAGCCCTAACAGGCCAATTACATTGGGCACTATAACATTTCTAGTAACAAGGACGAGACACACACATCCATGCCCTAGGTGGAAATAGAAAAATCCACTTAGTCGGGATTCGAACCCGCGACCTCCGGTTGGCAGACGAGGACGTTACCCCCGCCGCCACCGAGGCCGGAGATATCATACAGGTTTATTAAGTTATTACGAAAGGCTGCAATTTTTCTGCGGTTATAATATAAGAATAATTTCTTTATATCTTTTCTCAGAAGGAAAAAGAACTAATTATGACGACTGATTTAATGATATTGTTTTTTTTTCACGGTATACTTATCACTTGAAAAAAAATCCAACATTGACCAATCCATTTTATGTCACCGCAGTTTCTATTTGGCCATCCAATATCCATCATTGCGTTCAGGCGTTTCCATTTTAAGGATTCATTATAAGTGAAAAACCTTAATAACTCCCATACTGCGTAATTTTGTTTTTCAGAGTATTTTTTATATCAAGTTCTTCGTGATTTTGTTCTCTAAATCCCAGTCGAAAGACTTTTATTCTATTTCACATGAACAGACGGGATTATCTAATCTAATTATATCTAATCGTTTAATGTACTTCATTTTTTATATTAGCTTTTATGAGAAAACCAAATTGAGAGAGGTGTCGTAGTGTGAGTGCATTTGTGGTGCATTTTGAAAGGGAAGGGGAGGGCGGAAATTAAGAGTGAACCAAAGGAGAAATAGTAAGAAGGAAGTTGGGCAGATTTGGATCCCTTATTTTCTTAATTCCATCTTTCCATGTTTCCCTTCCCTATCAATTTCTCAATCCTGTGCATCAACCGTATTGTTCCCGCTTATCGACATTTTTCTTTCCTTATTGCGTACTTTCATTATATCTGACATTCATCTTATTGGGTGATGCACTCGCTAGCCTGACCTCTCATAAAGTAATGCATGCCTCAAATGAAGCGCTGCATTATATCGTATATATAAATAAATATATATATATATATACATACACAGACCAACGACGGGGCAATCAAGCCTCGAAATATCTCATCCCAATGAGAGTCTTTTAAGTGTATCTTTCTAAGTGTGTGCCTGAGTTCGTGTTTGCTGCTTGTCCGAGTTTTACTGAAGTATATATATGTGTGTGTGTATGTGTGATGAACGAACACAAATCAATGAGACATAGACACAGATAAATAAAAGACTAAATATTCATATAGTAGAATTTTCGAGGGTTAATTCTTAGTTAGTGAAGGAGTAGGAATCTTACTCCTTCACTGACGAAGAGCTAACCCTCGAAAATTCTATGTGAATATTCTGTACATATAGATATAGTATATGCAGATTTGTGGTCTGAGATATATATCTCGGACTACTGTTTCGTAACGCTCTCGCCATTTCTTATACCAGCCACTGCGACTTCCTTTCCTCGTACGATGTCTGATAGGACTTGAATTTTGGACCCCCCATTCTCTCACTCGGTCCCTGATTGGATTATTACCCTCGGATTTCTTTAGTTATATATTAAATTCCCTTCGTAAAATTTTCCAATAGATGTTTTTATTCTGTTTTCAATACAAGATAATATACCTGCTAATGAAAAAAATGTTTCTAAATATAAAATACATATAAAAATTAATTACCTCTTTAATAGACACTGTTAGGTGTCAATGGGTGAAAATAATTCATTCTGAACATATGTATTAGTTTCGGTGATTCCACGCAGAAGAATTTTCTGTAAATACCAATTGCATTTTTTTGCAGCGGATTCTCTTAAAAATCAATGCTACTCTTCTTAGAAGTAGATATCGCTTATAGAAGTACTCATGATAATAACGATTTGCGTATGCCAGAAATAACATTGTAATTGGATATGTCGCTACATTTAAAAGGTGATAACCGATAGGTAAAATGTTAGCTCAACAAGTGATTCTTACGTTAAGATAGTTAATATTTCTCTTTTACTTCCTCTATCTTCCTGATTCCCTTTATGTCACCTACCAGAAGGCCAAAAAGGTAGAAAAATACATTATTTTCCTTCATGTATTATAAGCTATCTGTTCTTTTTATCATCTTGTCTGACATTCCCAGAGTTATGCCGGACAACATTATTCAAAATCCCATTATATCTCCATTCCCTTCTGCGGCCATTCATCTCTCAACGACTTCCTATACACTACTCTTACGCTATGCAAAACACCGATTTATTTTCTTTTTGCCGTCTACTCCATCCTTTACCATTCTTCTCCACACCCTCATTTCAAAGCACCCAAATTCATCCCCATAATCAAGATATATCCTCCAAATAATGGCACAAATCTATAATATGCATCATTATCTTAAGTCTGAATACAACTTATACCATTGCACTTCCCATATTTTAATTAATTGAATGAAGCTAGTTAATGCTTTCCTTTTGAATTTGATGAATACCTTTAGCCTTCATAATAATCGTATTTTAATGTTTTGCTTTCTTCTTCGATACCAAAGAAGATTAGATTATGTCAACTTGGTGCAACGGTTCAGATCTTGGAGGAATGTGAGAAGAGAAGGAGAGACTAGTCATTTGAAATTTAGGCAGAATAAGGATAGTTTTGTCGTGGAGAGCGTGTCGAGGTGGACAGGAAGTGTAACAGGACGACCGCTAACTTTCATATGGCTTTTTTAACTGCCACACAGAAAGAGGTCTTGGTGAAATGAGAGAGGAGCCGTGCCGTCATTCAAGGGAATGCGATATCAGGGTGAGAAGATCAATATGTCATATTTTGCCGATTATATGGCAATCTTGGTGGACAGTGAGGAAGAGTTAACTCGGCAACATCACTTCAAAATCGAAGCTACTCAAAAACGGTTGTAACCAAACGTTAAACGGAACACACACATACACTTAGCCCGAAACCAAAGGTGCAGTTGCAGAAAACGAATCAGTTTACGCACCTGGGGGATGTCCAGGGGGAGAGTTCATTATTAGCGTTGCTCTCATAAAATGGCAAGCTAATTTCTTCTCAGCTACCTAACTATTCAAGGTATTTATAGTAGTGGGTAGTAGTGTTTAGTATCTTTAGGGTGCATCGACGGCTAGGGTCAATTTAGCACCACTGCCAAAGTTAATTATTCAAATAGATAAATATACAAGGATAAATTAAGATCATAATTTATTTTTGAGCCCGGTTTTTCTTACTAAATCAAGTATGCGGCTTAAATTTTCAGAAAGGTCTCCCAGTACAGACTCCATATCCCCTTCTACACAGAATTGTTCTTGTGCTGCCTGATATTTAAGGCATTCAAGGTATTTATCGTGGGAAGAAGGGAAGTGTAGCTAGGTATATCTACTTCGACGTATTATTCCTGAAAAGAACGATAAATTTACAGACAATTGTAATTACGACGGTTGTAGTTCATATATAGCGTATTTTTACGTGCCGCTATTCGAGTCTTTGGAATGAGGTGTATAAGGTACCTTAAGGCATTTGTTGTTTAACTAACTCGAGTCGTAGCGGAATTTTCGGCGCCCAAGTATTAGACAACCTTCATTGCAGTCTGTTGTGTGGGTGGCGAATCTTGAGGGGCAGAGTCAATCCTCATAGTCATAAAGAAAGCTTAGGTTAATTAGCCAACGAGACGAAGAAGTATGGCATTACGAGAGTACGATCTTGAAATCGGAACAGGCAGCATGTCTAAGCCTGGAAAGGTGGAAGAAGACGACCCCATTTGGCAATTATGTTTACTTTTTGTATTCAGTTTATATTAATTCAACCCGTAGTTTTAATAACTTTAGTTTATTTAATAACTTTTTTTGTTGTCATAAATTCTTTCTTTTCATTAGTTGTTGCTAAGACAAAATTTTAGAAAACGGCGAAGGGAAGTGATTTAGGGAAATTTATAATAGAGGTAATAGTTTCTTTATTATAATTGTTTAGAAGAAACTGTTGAAACTTAGCTTTTCAATTAGCTAATTAATTAATTCTACATAGATTTGAAATGAGGAATAAAAAACTACTTTGTGGGATTTCATACGAAGGAAATATGTGGGAGTACGTATGTACCTAGTAATTCGTGGTAAAACTTAAGCTGGAAATGATTACATTTTCCTTAGTGTATATAGTGAAAATAAAAAATATAGTCAAATTAATTAAAATTTCCTTCAGTATCTTAGAGAAATTGATCCCCACGCATTTATAGATATTTACGGTTTATGTCTATATTCAACGTGATGATGTGTTTTATCTACTCATCCTTAAGGATTAAAGAATGGAATACAAAAAAATAGAATATCATGAAGTAATTAATAAGCAAAAGTTAATTTCTGTTAAAGATATTTTCTGTAGTATTTCGTAAAATTGATGAAATACTATACTTCGTATTTCAGTTTTTTTAAAACATGTTCTCAGAATTTAATTATTTATTTATTCATCAGTATAAATATATTCGCGACATAGGTGGTGGACAGTTTTCGCGAGTCTTAAAAATGTTGTGTGGTGAAAAAATATCGTAATAATTCCATATGATCTATAAATGAAGAGATATAGTAAGAGTTACTATGTTAATATTGGGTAATTGTTTAAATTTTGCCTGCTTTGATATATATATTATGATATACGCTGTCGTGAAAGTTTTGAAAGGTGTTGAAAAAATGCCCAAAAGAAAACAGCAGTTAGGCAAAATGAATCAAAAAATGAAAGTATGAAATGATTTTTATTACTTTAAACTTCCATCTCCCGGTCTCTCTATATCACAACTCAATTCAAGGAACCAGTTTCATACATTCCCCGTGATTTCGACATCATGTCCGTTACTTCATGGGACACGAGTGAAGTTCTCGCCTCGCCCCCGAAACCCATCCTTCTACCAGCAGTTTTCTTCATACTATTTTTCATTTCCGAGACCTCCGTTTGCATTTGAATAAAAATAACTCCATGATTTTTATCTCATGCTCAGTGTGTGCACTAAATCTACCCTAATATTCACCTATATTCATCATGAACCTATCTACTTTTAGACCCGAAACTGGATAAAGTTCAGTTATACATCTTTCGAGTCCTCTATTAAGGGTTATAAAGAACTCAACAAGGACATTAACAGAGATAAGACCTATACGGGAATAAATACAAAAAATATAGCCATTCTTATATCGAATATCTTAATAGAAGTATTTAGTTGTAATAATGTGTTTAACTAGTAACTTAACTTATTAAAATTCCAAATCAATCGTTATATTGGTCAAAATTATTCATTGGTTACTTTTTTTATACTGTCACATTGTGAACTATTGACACGAAATGCCAACTATTAAACTATTGAATAAAAATTCAAGTGGAATATAAGAGAGGCTCCGGTTGTATCCAATTTTTTGTAATTGAAATGCGCAAATAGAAAATATATGAAGATTAAAAATTTTGTTTTTAAATTCATTCAGTTACAATTGTTTATGAGTATTACTTAAAATCGGACAGTATCATCTATTTATGCCGTGAATATGAACTTCCAACAAAACTTCAGTCTGAAATGTGACTCATGAAATCAACAAGGCTCCCTCCATGCTCCCGGAAATTATTTTTCCTAATGAGAATCTGATACACTTCAAAACTTCCTGGAATTACATCACCTCTCCTTTTGTAACGATTCGGGTGAGGTTTTGAAGAACAGATGGACCTAGCAGGTCAATTTCATGCATTGACAAATGGTTTGTTTTTTTCCCCCCAATCGTTACCTTCAGCCATTTTACTTGCTCCGGAACAACCCCCACACCCCTCCGCCCCGTCGCGGGCCGAGTACCGCTCTGCGAAGCTGCGGGTGACAGGTGACATTAATGACGATCCCCTTGCCTGTTTCTCCATTTTCCACCGGAGGACCTGTGAAATGTGACGTTCTTTCACGGACGTGACGCAATCCGAGCCGATTACTGCCGCTTTTCGCCGTTTGTTCTCTGATGACAGTGCAATCCACCACGTCGGAAGCTCGTCCCTTTTATGCAGTTTTGAAAATGGAGACCACGCTTGACTCTCTCTGAATATGACTGTTCAATCATGAGATTCTTTAATAAACATTTATTTTTTAAATTTATTTATGGCCAGATTTTTTTTGCATTCGACCTTAAAAAGTGCACTGGGAATTTAAAATTTTATTTTGGCTTAGAGCTTTTAAAAATCCCTCAGGACGTTTGAGTTAGGTAAAAAAACGGATATGTGATTGGATGTTAACCAAAATGGTTTCATAACTGCTCTACAACTAAGAGGTGTGTTTATTTTAAAGGTATTAGTTATCACGGCTTCATAGAGACTGCATCTATGCATTCAAGGAGGTACGAGTTATTACGACAAATTAATAATGGGTAGTCTTCATCCCCGATATACTGTGTGAAGGACTTCATTTTATGCTACCAAATGCCCCTTATTTTTATTACTACGCCAACTAATACGCTGTTCAATTGAATTTCTCTATTCTAATATAGAGTAGAATATATATATGTTCCCCTTGAATTCCGTTCCTTCCATTAGAGCTCTTTACTTTTCTCTATGCCTGATGGCGTCGCTTTAGGAATGAAAAAGGTTGACTAAGGATAAATTTGACGTGAAAATTACTAAGATTTTGTTGATATAAATTAATTACCTGATTTTAATTTTTTCATCCTACTGACTGCTTTTTAGGTATACTTACTCTTTTAAAATTATTTATACTGTGTACACTTTTTCATAATTGTGTCGATAGGCAAATAGGATCTACCACCTTTAATTTCTGATCTTTATTTCGTTGTGTTAAATACGATATTTATCTCATACTTTTAACACTATATTTGCATGGTTACTTTCATTATAGCATTTCAGCCTCACAGTGTAGCTGTATTACATTTATTAAGCGCTGCAATATGTTGCTTGACTGAATAAATTGAGAGTAATCATCGGAAAATCTAAATTATTCAGCTTGGTATATCCTCAATGGAAACTCATTTATTTAATGTCAATTAAAAAAAACTCAAATTTTAAAATGCTGATTTGAGGTGAAACTTAAAATTTCTCCTTTCTATTTAAATCTATAAAATGAAATAATGGCTATCACAACGATGCGGCTACATAAAGTATCAAATGGCATTTTTATCTTTCTGCGTCATGAACTTGAGTATTTATTCGGTCTGTGGTTTCATATAGGTAAAATTTATTTTTCCCAAATTCGCATTTCAATCAACTTTGTTTCACAAAAATACCACTTACTTGAGATTCATGGTTTTTGGTTGTTTAATAGTAATAATCATCGGTCACTCAGTGGCAGTTCATTCTCATTTCTTTTCTCTTTTTCGTGGCCCGGGGAGGATTCTGTCCTAAGACCTAAATGTAAAATTAGCCTAGGAATCAAATTTCGTTATTTTACCAATATTTTTGAACACATTGTTAAAATTTGCCTCTAAATACGTGAGCCCCAAGCTACTATTTTTAATGTATACCACTGTCTCACTTTTTGTAGAAGTAAAATGATGTTCCACCGTTTTGTAACCACTACTTACCTGATTTATTATCTGAAAAATAATGAACCTTCAGAAAAAAATAATTTATTGGTTGTACGCTGCAGCATAATCTAACTAAGAAATTTAATTTTTAGTGCATAATATCGGTTGAAGTACTTGCATGCGTCGAAATTGATCGAGGAATACAGTTTGGCAATTTTTGTTGCTGCATTTGTCTCACGCCCGTTTTGATTTTTATCTCGTGGCAGATTTTTTAGGAAATTGGTTACATGATGAATAAATGTAAATAGTCCATTCAAAACGCCGCGAATGGATATCGAATTAGAAACTCTTTTCTGCCATGTACTAATGAAAAGACGAAATCGTATGTTCTCAATGCCCATAAAAAGTGTTATCCTCAGATTCAGTTGACAATGTCTCTCATACGGTTATTTTTACCTCACAAGGGAGCTGCCGGAAGGGAAAATGCAGGTTCTGTCCCAAAAATAAGTTTATTAAATTCGGGAAAAAAATTACTACAGTTAAAAGTTCAAACGACTAAAGTTCTTCAGAGTAGCACCCTTGTGCTTTGGAACAACATCCCAAACGTTTCTGCCAGTCACGGCATGCTTCCAGGAAGGCGTCAATGGAGATCTCTATCAGACATCTCGCCACGGCTTATTTGAAAGCTTCCAGCATCCCAAAATGGTGGATCTTTTAGATCCTCATTATTCAAGGGACCAAACAGAAGTTTGGTGGCGCCAGGTCAGGATATATTTGGGGCTGGGGCATCGTTTCCACACCGTACCCAGCCAGGATCTTGGTAATAATGAAGGTGGTGTGAGACGGCACATTGCCGTGATGCAGATGACATTTGCCAGCGATATCCTTTCTGATAAGCAGGGCTCTTAAGGGTGCTTTGGTCCATAAAAACGTGACATCTTGAAGTTACTCGACGCGACACTCGAGCAGGGGTTCACGCAAGCAGCGGTCCGCACTGTGCTACGACCCGCACGGAAGTGGGGAGATTGTAGCGTTGCTTTCCCGAGACCCCCTCCACCACCTTTCCCGCCAACGATCATGCCACTCCGGCCATGCGGGTCGGCGGGAAAAAAATCATTCAACTTATTTTTGGGACAGGCCCTGTATATTATTGGAACCAGATAGTTGAATTTTGTACATGGCACTAATTCACGATGGTAGAAAAAATTGGGTTACTGCACCCGTGACTAAGAATTCCGTATTGTGGCACTGGAGGATTCCCTCCGATGTACATTTTAGGAGCTCATAAATTTTTAAATCACTCACCGTTTGAATCACTTTTTACACATACTTAAAATGTACGTTCCTTGGGTGGGTAGAGATGCTTCATAAGGGAAAAAGTGTAAACACTAAACAAAAAGCAATAAAAACGATTACAACGAGGGTTGTAAAGAATATTTTATTTTGTATTTCGACCTAGTTTTTGATGATATCTATCGTAAATTATCCACAGTTGGTCCAATAAAGTATTCTTGACACTGAAAACTTTGAAAAAATACTGATAACATAGTTAACCTTGCCTTGGATATAATGGGTTCCTATATCAACTCATATATTAATTCTCGCTTATTCACTCCTTCCTACCTGTTTAACGCCCGAAACTATAACACTGATGAGTTCCCGTTTTTCCATCATCGGGCATTTCTCTGCATGGGATTTTTTATTGTGAATCTAAATTATAGAAAAAAACGATATATCATTTAGCCGACCGGCTTAGCCTGGTGGGTATCGTGCTCGCCGGTTAACCCAAAGGTCGCGGGTTCGAATCCCACCCAGGGAATGGATGTTGTGTTTGTCCAGATGGGTTTTTTTCTATGTTTTTTAAGAGGTGCAAAAGACTATAGCCGTCGAAGCACTTTATAAACAAAAATACTAATAAATCTTATTCAGTGAAAAAATAAGCAACGTCATGTTTATTCATTATATCTATTGTTATAATTTGCCAAAAACGTCCACTGCCATTCTTATCTCAACGGAAGATACTAGGCTTCTTTATTCGCGTTTTCCTAGGCTACTCATATTTTTTAGGGATAAAAAGGAGTAGCGCTTTGTTACATTCTAGTTTTTCTCCGTATCTTAGTTATTTTCTTACGGGAAATTTAAATCTTATTAGTCTGTTATTATTATCTGGGATAATGTAATTGGAAAGCTGTAACCTTACTTGAATTTGGTGAAACGTACTTCAATTTCTTGGATTCAATGTCTACAGTCTAAGTCGTTTTTTTTCTTATATTCCAGTAAACATCACCGCTTCGCTGATTTCAGCAATCCCATATTATCCACTGTAAGCATTGAATACAAGAAACATATTACACATCCTCCTCAGAAACAGACCAATGAGTATACTGAAGGTAATTGTGGCGGTGAATAGAACTAACTTAAGGCTATGAATTTCGATTGTGAAATAAACTTCGGAAGGTTACATTGAATGCAGACGCAAGGTTGTCCTACAACAAACTATGATAATTTTCGTGCTTAATTAAACTTCACAAATACTGTTTCCAAATTACGTACATTCATTTTAGATACAAATTATGATGAATACTTACTCTTTGACTTTATGAGCCTAACATCAAAGAGTTAAGTTATCATCTTAAGGTATTTTGTGTTCACTAGCCGATATGAAACAGTAAAGAACTTAGTAAACTTCTGACAATAGTGATAATCATACACTGTAAAGTATATAGAGTTGGGAGAAATATGTTATTCTATGGAAGGGATCATATGCAGAAGAAATAAAATTCATCTAAAAGATAAAATTACTTGCCACCTAAATACCAATAAACTATCTGGTCATAGAGCCACCTGATTAGTGAGGTTCAGCTTAAAATAAACTTCCGCATATAGTTTTATGATTGTAATAGGATGCTTTCACGGTAGCATTGGAGTCTTCAAAATGTTAATCCTAAGGAGATCAAATGGAAGGAATTATACAACTTACAAACAATTATTCATTGTGTTATATCATTTTATTAACTTGTCAAAATTTAATTCTACGATATGTTTTAATGATAATATACCTTTTGAAAGTGGAAAGTCTAACAGATAGGACAATGACGGAAATTACTGTAATATAACACCGTAAAAATAAATTTATAATCTATAAATCATTAAAAGAATGCTGAGTTAAGACATTTTGCAAATATTACCTTCCCCTTATGAGTAACATTATGGAGAATAAAAGTATTACGAACACATTTCCCTTGCATCACTACAAATCATTTGTGAATATAATAATTATCTTGGTAATTTTATTAGGGTTTAAGTCGTAGATTGCACATGTATTACTGAATAACATTTAAAATTTATAAGAAACGTGGAAGTCATTTACTCGTACATGCGGGAATTGATTCGGATGGACGTACGTATTAAGATCAGGAGGGAGAAATTAACAGATTAATGTAAGTGTCATGGATAACACTGAAGAATAATAACGATTCTTTATTGGCTAAAATATGATTACTGATATGGATTATTAGTAATTTTTTTACTCACGGTTCACGGAAATTCAATGTAATTAATACGCTGTAGCAGAGTTTTTGGAGAGAACGCAGTCATAACTATAATTTTTTGGATACACAGCGTCGCGTTGCCGTATAAAGTGGCGGCTTCGGTAAATTACCCTGGAACCATTTCTGACTACTTCTGATTGAGGGTACCTTTATGTGTGAAATTTATGATTGCTTAATAAAATAAGAATTTGATAGACCTTGATAGTTGATCGGATTAGGAGGTGATTTTTCAAGGCCTTACAGGTTTGAAAGGATAGGATTCGACGGATAATTGTTGTGGTCAAATTGAGAATATTCAACCTATGGCATATTGATTCGTTAGAATCAACCAAAGAAAGAAAATAATTTGTTTTTACTCATAAAAATTTTACTTACGACCCAGGTTTCGAAGCATATCGCAATAAAGACATTTGATACTCTGATGATGACGCTATGCATTGAAACCTTCTTTCTTTGATTCAAGAAAACAGCTCCATAAAATTAGGCCTGAAACCATTTTCCTGTCGTTAAAATTAGGTTATAAATATGTAGGATTTGACTACAACTGCTTTAAATCCAAGTTAAAAATAACTAAAATCGAACAAGTCGTTAAAATTATCGACAAAAATTAAATTGGAATTTTCATTCATTGGAATCCTTCAATTATTCCCTTCGTAATTTAAATTTGGTTATCGAACCACGAATATATATTAAGTACATGGAAAACTTGGCAGATGTAGGATGGCTTGTTTTCTGTCCTCTAATCGAAAAAATCTGTCACAACTTAGGATGTGGCCGATTAAATGATGCCTTTTTGGCTGCTGGAAACTAAATACTAACTGCAGGAAAGTATTCTGTCAAAATATTAAGGAATAGCTCCCACCAAAATTCATACACATTATTTTTCCTTCACATTAATTACATCATAGTGTTTTTTCAATGCATATACGTAAATATAAAATTATTCTTCAAAAGGAACGCTGGCAAAAAAAATTCCACTTTTGAGTGAAAAAGCCAAGTAGTGGTTACAAATTCTTCTTCGGGGGAAGAATAAGTGTTAAGGATTAAGATGATTAAATTTACATAAAAAAATTATTTCCCATATTTATTAGGTAAATTTGTTCAAATTTTGAAAAAAATATTTCTACAGAAGTGGGCATGAAATACTTATTAACTTCAGTCACCTACGTTTGAAGTACGTGGGATGTCCAGAGATGTATTTGATTATTTATCCTCTGCCTTTTGGGAATCGTGTGTCCAGAGGGAATCTTTTATACCACCGGCGCGTCATAGTTAATTTAATTTCATGGGCCATAAGAAATCCTATATCCAAATCTATAACATTTTCTCAATTTATACGTTTGAAAATTTTCTTAAGTGGACTTGTGTTCTGTCCTCTAATCGAAAGCAGATAATTTTTTCTATCACTTTCGAAGATGATATTTTATTTTCGCTGTTTTCCTTGGCTTCATTCCAGGAGCTTTTCCTACTTTTAGGAATTATCTGCAGTATTTCATCGGTATGGGTGTATGTTGTTTTATTTCTCTTCAAATAAATCCCAAACTACCCTTTTACCTTCCACCTCCACAGCTAACGGGCCATCATCTTGACTCTTACCCATTCATCAGGACATGATTTTCCCCACAACTGCGCCAACTCCCTCTCTCCGTCCATGGTCATACTAAGTGTTTGTGCTGCCATCTCTGCGGCAGAAATGGTAAGTTTTGTGGCCCTTGTACCCATACTTCCCGTTCGCCTTGTATTCCGTTCCCCCAATTCTCTCTATTCCTCCTTCCCTCACCACTTTCCCAATCGCAGGCTCCTTAAAACCAGGCTTCCACCCCATTGTAGTCCAAATCCTGTCTCTGATATCCAAACGAGAGAAACTCCTCTTCAGGAGTCTAAAAGGCAGCGCTCTACCCTGCCTCCTTTCTATTTGGGTCTTTAAAGTGCGAGCGAAGTCTTGATTACGAGATTGATTTCCACTCCCCCGACTTCCTTTTAAACCTTTTACGAATAGAGATATACCTTCCAGTGTTTCTAGGTAATGCCTACGACTTGAAAACAACCTTTGGTCATGTACAAAAAAAACCTTATGAACCCCAGATCAGGAAAATAAGTTGAAATAAGAGAAATAAAATAACAGAAAGTAAATATGGTGATGAAGGGTTATCTAGTGGTTAAAATAGTTTCTTGATGAACATCAGATTAGAACTAGCTAGCTTTACCTTAAATCCTTCTTCAACTTTACGTACATACTACCACTTATAATTTAATTTGAAATACCTTTTTATCTTTCCATTTCAATATTCTCTGCCTAGTTATCCGTCACATCAGGTTCCACCTCCATTATACTCTCATTTTTCTGTTTTGATTAATGGCTCTTCGTACTAATTCTTACTTTTATATTAATAGAAAATCACTAATCGGTGATCGAATAAAGTGTAACCAATTCGGGACTGTGATCATTCGCGTATATAGATTGATAAAATAGAATGACTTATTCATAAGAACACTACAACCTGTTACCTGTTAGCTTTGCCATATTTTTATTTATCGCAAAATCGAGTGAATCGTAAATAAATCAAATAAATTAGACGCCATCAGTTGGACATAGCAACCCAATAAACCTAAAAAATATATGTTTAGAAATAAATATATAAATCTAATGAAATTCTTGAAATCTAATATGGGAAAGGTTAGATTGCTTATATAACATGGAACAAATTTGAGAACGTAGAACAAATTTCCTGTTCTGTTGACTGGAGATGACTCCGTCTCGTAGTTTCGCTTTGTTTTCCCTTCGCTTTTTATCATACCAAAGAGGAAAGAAATATCTTAACTCCACGTGACGGCGGTCACTCATCATTCGTTTTTGTGAGCAGTTGAAATATGAATCGTTTTCAAGTGCATATTAAATGCGAGGGAGTTTTCTCAGGAAGTGCGCCTGAAAGTACGGATCATTTATACAAAAAGAAAGACAAACATAATATCAACACGAATTCTTGAGTTTTTCCACCACATCGAATTTGTAAAACTCAAGTGACTTGAATTTAAGAAGGAGTCATTAATTTGATTTCTCAATTTATTTTGACTAAGTTTTTATTAGAAGTTATAATGGAAATAAAATTAGTGTTTTTTTATTATTTAAGTCAGAACTCTATCGCATGAGTTTAGGGTGACTATTTGGTCAGTAGAAAGCATTATTCAAATGCAGAGTAAGACACCTCTTCCATTGGGACTGATTCCTGTTAGACACGTTTCCTGTTAGTCTTCTGATTGATGGTTTCCGTAGACAAGCTAATCTTCCAAAAACTTCCCACGGACGTCGCTGACTCAATATTGGACTCATGGCATAGAAATTCATACGAATATATGAATAATTTAGACATTAAGCAAAAATTGTGATGTGACGTTAAATTTTGTACATTTGCTTTGCTCAAACTTTCGGCTTGAAATTTTTAGAATAATTATTCATACGGCGAGTACAATAGGAAACCAAAAAATTCAAGAAATTGACAACGGTTCGACACCAGAGACTTTTAATTATTATTTATATGTATAATTTTTATACGTTTACGTATATTTTGACCTAAAAATAGAAACAAAACTTCGCCCAAACACGGAATGTTTACCATTTTATCGGGTTTTTGATTCCTGAATAGTTTCCAAATAAATCCACATTCTTACTTCCAGGGTTTAAGTTTCTTAAGAATGGTATATTTATATGCAGCCTGTATGCGCTTCCATCGTCTTTATATTCTATTATAACTGTGTATCTGAACGCTACGATGAGTGACAGCTCTTATTCGACAAATCTATTTCTTACAATTTATTAACTACCAAAAAAATATTTTTCACCGTATTGGGGCATTCATTTTCCTTAATGAATTATTGGAGTATAAATTATAAAGGGTAGAAACAGACCTTTTCGGCCATTTTTATATATAGTTACTTCATTCCAAACCTCTTGCTAAATGCAGGCTTCATTTTCAAATATGTATATACATAAATGCACTTGTTTAATATTATTAATTTGTTTACTCACGAATTGTTTACTCAAAGATTAATTTTACAAGGTCCCATATATAAAGGAGTACTGATGGTGTGCAGGTTCTTTACGAAACTAACACTTAAACGTAAGCAGAAATGAATTTATGTGGTCAATTATTTTTAAAGAAGAAACTTTATTGTATTTTGACGAGCTCCAGCTTAGAACCAGCTAATCTCACCTCAATATAAATCGCCCTTTAATTCTGCCTACTTGCGACCACCTATTGTTTTATCTGGAAAACCTATTACTTCCCCTCATTACTATCATTCAAGCCTAAATATTTTCTGATCAGTGTTTTTCCAATCACATATTTAGTTTAATCATTCTCTTTGTGTGGATATTTGTATTACGTCCTGGTCTATTCTCATTGATAAGAGAATCGCGAACAAATAAATTGAGTACAACAAGTCGGGACAGTATGCAGCCATTGTCCTACGTTTTGGGTTCAAACTTTATGGTAGCAATCCAACTTTACCTATCACAATCCAAACAGTTCAAACCTTTGTGTATCTCTCAAAAATAAGTGAAACGTAGTCAAATGAAGGAGGCAGTCAAGGCAGTCAGATCGGACAGTGCTAAGTCTCCTAAATTATGGGCCCGAAGGTTTGTTTTTACTATTATACACCCCATTAACGCAAATCTGTATTCAGCTCTGCGTTATTACAGTTACCCGCTATCGTTCTATCAAGAATGCCTATTCTTTTCCTACCTCTATCTCACTAACCAAATCGCATAGCCAGTGTGCATTCCAACATCCGTTTCTGTCGTCAACGACCCGTTACTTCTGAGTACCACTTCCATCCAACTTACTTGCATCATTTGGAATTCACTCAAAAATTGCCTCTCATACCATACCATTCTTAGAACTTCTTTATTAGTTTTTCTCCTCCGTATTCACTTTATCCATAATGGGCAAACCCACAAAATTTGTCATCTACGCTTACAGTCCTTCCTCGTAGACCAGGATTCAGATCCATATGATGATTCATGTGAGGTTTTTCACTAATCTTTTCTTCACATTATTTCTCTTGACATCTTTCATCAACTCCTTCCTTCATGCGAAAACATGCTTTGCTAATGTAATTAATCTTCTATTACGCTTACCGCTGCTTTTGTTTTCCCTGAAAAATTCTTCCTCTTCTAACTAATGCCCTCATAGTCTACTATTTATCTTAGTCTTCCTCCTTTCGGTAATATCTTTTCTTCCTTTTAGTTAAGAGTATTTTTTTATTACCAACCTCAAAACCAGTCAACAAGCCCGTTGGCTGAATGGATAACTAGATCTTAAATCTACCAATCTACTGACATGATGAACTTCCCAACTGATATGATTCCTGACTCTTCCATTTACCATCTCCTTCAAAAACAAGTAAAAAAGAAGAGGTTACAACGGATAACCCTTTCTTACTCCCCTACCTCTCTGTGCCCAACTAAGCTCTTCTACCACCCTTACCCACGCGGTTTGACCATATATAATTTGAGTAATATATACAGTTTATGTATTTTAAATTCGTAATTTTTATATGTTCTGCCGACCGAGTTAGCCTGGGTATAGCGCGCTCACCGGCTAACCCTAAGGTCTTGGGTTCGATTCCCGCCTAGGGCAGTGGTGTTGTGTTTGTCCAATAGTGTTTTTACTATGATTTGAAGAGATACGAAATGAACATATCCGTCGAAGCACCCTGTAAACATGTGGTAGTATTTTTGTTTATAGGGTGCTCCGACGGACATGGTCATTTTTCACGTATTCAAATCATTTAAAAAACAGTATTGGTCAAACACAAAACCCATGTCCTTGGCGGGACTCGAACCCGCAACCTCTGGTTTAGAGGGCGAGAACACTGCTCACCAGGCTAAACCGGTCGGCTATAAACAGAAATAATACTACTACTTCATACGTTCTGTTCTAATGCTACGAGGAAAGGTCTCTGTTTGAAAATAGTGTCCTAATTAACTAAATTGTAAATATATCTTCTTTGTCAATCATTCAATTTTGATGTTTTAGACTCTATTATATTTCGCCTCCCAACTTCAATATCATTGTTAAACAGATGACAACTGACAACCCACGGAGTACCACTTTTCTTTCCACCAAATGTCTTACTTCAAGAAATTTGTCTCCTAAATAATCCATATTTATAGTATGTTATTATTTCTTATATTGAAATATTGTTCTATGAGACCAGGATAAAATATTTCTGAGATGTTATTTTCCTATCAAAGTTAAGGTTAAAGTATCAATTATAATCTCTGAAGCAAATTCCACTGATCACCTACGGTGCAATATAATGGATACATGAAAGAGTTCCCTTGTAGTGCTCTCTTTCTCGGAGTTCCTCAAGAGAATGATGGTCTACTCAAGTGTTCTCCGAACTTGTTCGACCCACTGCCACCAATTGTTTCCGTAAACCTATGCACAAACGCCCCCCGATCGTTACTTCCTTGTTTCTTTTCGCCCACCCTAGACCAAAGCACCACCCCCAAGGGGGCGGTAGCACCCACTTTGGGAAACACTGGTCTACTCATTAAATATTATGACAGTAGTCACCACTTTTATTCACTATTAACATTCGGCTAAAATTACTTTCTTACCAATGATTAGTTTCCATGCATCTTAAATGTCAAATAAGTATATGTAGAAAAAAACACTATTTAATATTTAAGAAGAAATTTATGTATCATATATCTACAAATTTACTTTCACAAGGTATATATAGAAATAAAAACACAATTGGATCTGAATTTTCGGTGGTCGAATCACACCTTTCTCTTAGGAGCGAGAAAGAAGAATGCTTCTTCTTACTCGACCCTAAGACGAAGGTGTGATTCGACCACCGAAAATTCGGCT
>WURS02159712.1:0-21483 GCA_011762765.2 Rhinocypha anisoptera
GCCCAGGGCATGGATGTTGTGTTTGTTCAGATGGGTTTTTCAATGTATTGAAGAGGTGCGAAATGACCATAGCCGTCCAAGCACCCTATAAACAAAACTACTACTACTTACGCAAATGGGTACAGAATGTAAGTACTGAACTAGTTTTTCACCCAGTGGAATTCTTTCGTGGCTGGCGGGTGGGAGGAGGAAGGGGGAGAGTGACGAGTGTATGGGAATTTGGGCATATGGACAAGTCAACCCTAGTGTCCCCCAGTGAAAATCCCTTAAAATATGCCCTGGTACGTCGGACTCCATCGAGTTACTCATCAGTTCCCCCTGGGTCGATGACCGAGACAATACCTTCTTTTCCATTTCCACTTTAGTTTATTTTTTGCGCGGGAAAATTTTATTTATAGTTATCGGTCTCCACGTGGACAAGGTCAAGTTAAAAAACCACGTCCCGCGACCAAACCTTGAAAGAGATAAATTGCAACACGCGCGCCTTCTCCGTGGCGTGAGCTTCTGAAAGCGATCTTCCTTCCGTCATAATTAATTCCCGTCAGAAATAGTTCGGTGGACGTGTCCGATGCGCTCCCTGTCCATCTTGTGCTTTACGAAATCACACGGACGACTCAGGAGGGCAGATGGGAGAAATAGCGGGACGAAATTATAGAGAAGAAGTGACTTATTTCAAGTTTGCACTCCTCTATCCCCGTCTTTGGAATTACATTATGGGATACCGTGCGGGACGATGAAACCCAAGGGGCCCCCGATGGCGGAAAAGCAATTGGTTCAAAGGACCTTTGGACAACTAGAAAAATTGGCACACACACAAATTCTTGATCAATCAAACATAATAATTTTAGCGAGATTGATTTTACGTTGTACACTTCTCTCCAACTGGAATATTTTTTAAGGTGAAGCGGGTTTAAGTCTGAAGATATGTAACCAACACTAATATTTAAGAGAAATCCCTTTTCGCCTACGAACATTTATCCTATTTACCCGAAATGTTGGTGTTACTATTCTCGTGAATCCAAATGGGAACATTACCAGATTGGAATTAATAAAAATTTCCATGAATAATAGTTTCTGATAATTTTCCATAGAAATAGAACCGACTGTATAGAGGAGAAACCATAAAAATTGATTTGCAAAGTGCGAATGTAAGTTACATACTCGTAAACTCATTTTTATTAAGTCATTAGCCAATAGATACACCCCTTGGGGAACCTAGTAGTAATTCTAGGGTTGCTAGTATATAAGTGACACACAAATCTCCAGGAATATTAGAAAGCAGTAATATATATATATATAATTAATAATGCAATTGAAACAAATTAGGATATAGTTCACTTCACTCAAATTAGGATATCTTTAGCTTGGCCACTAATTTTTAGCAGCTACCTCAAGCCTGGAGCCAAATTTGGGAGTAAATGTAAAAATTGTGGGTGCAGGAAGGTGAGCAAAGAGTAATGGGTGTCATTTATTCTTTGATGGCAGCATTTTCACTTAATTTAAAATATGAACTAAACCTTGCCTCATTAGTACACATTAATTCAGAATGGGTTTGTAACACAAGTATGATTCGGCACTCAGAAATAATATTTAGGTCTCTATAATCAAAACACGTGTCTCAATCAGAAGAAGATACTGGTGGGACTTATGTTGGTGAATTCTTCCACTGTTTTTGACCAACTGCATAATGAAAGTAGGAAGAGACTTTTGAGAGGTCAATTCCTAAGCTCAAGTCACGAAATTTGATAATCTTTGAGAAATATAATATCTTGTCATGCTTGATACTTAATGAAATTAAAGAAATTAATTAGTAAAAATTTCATCGAGCTATAATTAAACACATTTATTCTTCAACTAATGATAATTTTAGAACATAGTAGGTACATTATAGTCGCATATAGATAATTTTATAAATTTTTGTTTCTAGGAGAAGCTTGGGAGGGATAGGAGGGAGAGGACTTCTTACACCCAGTGAGGAGGTGAAGAAGAATAATTGAGCGAAGAACCCTTGAAGCGGGGCTGCATTCAAGAATGCCAACTGAATGCATTACCAACCCGCTGCAGCGGGAATTGGCAGACAGCATTGTGCGTATGGCACCACTGGATGACATACGCATATTGCTTGCATGCGGTGCCAAGGCCAATGGTCCAGTTACTCAGGTTAATTCAATTCTTTATACCATTAATCATACATTAATTGAATGGCATGGAGACATCTATGTAATACACAGATTCACCCACATCTTCAAAATAAGACTTCATCTACATCTACATAATACCCTGCAAGCCGCCACAAGGGCGTGTGGCAGGGGACTTGAGAGTTTACATTTTTTGGTAGATTTCCGAGTGACATTAAGTAATTCTTTCAAATAAAATAGTTGGATAAATGATAGTTATGAAATTTATTTTATCCTACTTGCTGATTCTAATGTATTATTTTTATATGCATATCTTTTATGATATCCTCTGAGCATGTTGCATCCTACATTTGTGTTTCTTTCACTTCAATCATCGTTCTGAAAACCAGAAGATTAGTTAAAATGAATGGAAAGTAACCAAAAGAAGACTCAAGAGTAAAAAAATGACAAAAATGGAATTAGGATATTCTTTTTTATTACTTTCCAGTCATCAATTCCTCTTGGCAAATGGGGGTTGGAATGATAAAAATTTATTCATGACTTTCAGGGACTACGCCCACTGCATTATGCTGTTTGGCAACATTATTCCGAAGCTGTGAAACTTTTACTCACCCGAGGAGCCGATGTGGATGCCCGTGATGACTGTGGCTACAGTGCGTTGCATCTCGCAGCAGAGCACGGCTCGGGCGACCTCGTAGCCCTCCTGATTGAACATGGGGCGACCGTCAACTTCCCTCCTCCGTCACCTCAGACGGGTCGTCGACTTGGAGGAAGACATCAGGGAGGGAGGAGTCGCCTGGTGGAGGAGGACGATGTGCAAAACGAACGGAGAAGGGATGAGAACGGAAATGAAGACAGATTCGAGCCAGCTGAGGTGGAGAGAGAAAATGAGGTGTGAAAATGATCCTTGATTTTCACACACTAATGCTGCGCATGTTTCTAAAGAAATATTCACAATGATGCCCAAAGAAATCACAAGATATGTATGATTTCTAAAATGCAGTTATATTACAAAACATAGGGTGAGTCCCAGAATATCTTCTGAGGTCATCATTTGGGAACAGACCAAATAAAATAAATTACTGCATCACAGGAAGCTGATTCATGTTCAATAGCCATTGTGTGTGAAATTGAATGTATCCATAATTTAAAGTACTTACCTATATTAATATTATATATATATATGGTGCAGTAAAAGACTAATGGTCATGGATAACAAATTAAAATTCCAATAATTAAGACAGTTTATGAATGTGAAACTATTATACACTATTGGATGTTATAAAAATTAAAATTTCCTCGTTTTCTTTTAAATGCAGGTTGAAGAGGAAGAGAGAGAAAGACCGGAAGTTTCTGTTTATGTAGAGGAAAAGTTATTCCCAAGAACAGAATTGTGTGATGAGCCACTTCGTCTAGCTATTAAAAATGGTCATTTAGAGGTAACAAATGGCATAACTTAATATCCATTCAATAGGCTTGATTTTAATAATTCAGTGGATAACTTGAACTTTTCTGTTTAAAGGTGGCTCGAATGTTACTGGAAGCTGGTGCAGATCCCAACAGGAGATATTTCTTTGGGGCTGAAATCAATTTAGTTCCCCCAATGCAAGTTGATGTTCTACATCTTCTGCTGACGTACGGAGCAGATCCAGACACCAGAGACCGTGCGGGACTTACTCCGTTGATGAAAGCAGCTAGACTCCCACAGGTAAATTACAAATAGCTTTGAAGGTTACAAACAGACAAATCTAAATGGAAACTCATGTATATAGAACAATAAAAATGCAGCATTTTTCCACAAGTATTTATTTGGGAACTCAAATAAATACTTGCACAAAAGTACATTACTCTAATATTCCTTAAACTTCACTTACTTGGAAGACAATTTTATAATTAATTCATAGAGAATGACGAATTTACATATAAGAATCATTTAAAGAGATCAAACATTACTCCCCAAATTTGGTACAGATTTCCTTGTAGGTATATAATATTCATTAGAAATATACCACATTATGTTATTTACTGAGTTTTGATTTTTAAAACTGTTTTAATGACTATCATTATATCAGGGGATTGAGTCAGTGCTGCTGCTAATATCATTTGGAGCTGATGTAAATGCCTGTGCTGATGAACGAAATGATCTACGATCAGTTCTGCATTATGCTGTCCTCTCTGGAAATGTAGCAACTGTCAATCTTCTGCTGCGCCAAGGTGCCAGAGCTAACTTCTCATCTGACTATGGACAACCAACTCCTATGCACTTGGCTGTACTCAGGGGTGATCCAGAAATAGTTCGCCTCTTACTGGAAGCAGGTAAGATTTCATAATTTTGTCACTCTTTGAAATCATAACAACTATATCAGATGAATGGTTTCCTGACCATCTATTTGTATTTCAATGATTGTAAATGACTAACCCCCATATATTTTTTCATAAAATAAACTACGAAAAGAGTTTGATGAAATATAATTATTTGAGCAGGTATATAAATTTGGATTGCAACCCTTTAGTCTTAGGCAAGCACATTTGTATGCAAAGAAATGAAAACATTAACCTTTAAACACCAGATTTGAATTCTGTCCAAGCTTCTAGACTTCTGGATTTAATTATGGCACCATATTTTTCCTGAATGACTCAAAAAAATTATTCTATTCATTTAAATAATCGCAAGAAATCATTCGAGTAAAAATATTGTAAGGCTTGTATAATTTCATGCATAAACCTGGAATAACAATGGGCACAAACATGAAATACACAAACATTGAAACAAATGAAGGAATTAAAAATGCTTTTGTAAAGTTTTTCGAAGGAACTGAATATTTCAAAACCCTTCAAAACACTGTGTTTTAAACCAAGTATTACTTTGCAGTCTATACATCTTATCTGTGTTCTTTGAACTGGTTGTATTTTTGGTGCACACATGAAATTGAACATGACTTCCCTCTGTTGACCAATGTTTATCTTTCACCTACAGTTGGGTTGCAATGCAATTACGATGAATAGTTAATTTTTATTATCCACTCCAATAAGTTTGCACTTAGGTGCCATTTCTTAAATTGGGTGGGACAAGGAATATACTGAAGAAATATATGTAGAAGAGTAATACATGCAATTGTAAAAAATAATGGAAACAATTATCTAGAGAAATACAATAAGTTTGACATAAAGAAAAAAAGATTGTTAATAATATATGGTCAGTCCACGGGTTCGGAAATAAGTGAAAATGAAAAAATCTCATCCACTGGATACAAGATATAAAGGAAAAAAGTAATGGTATAAATAGGCTGTTTACTCTGCACAATCACACTTTTGTAGAACCACCCTTCCTGGAGAATGTTTAGGAACCAATAGGTTCCTTCCCTTTCCCTGGGTTTTCTGAGAATCAGTGACCATATCACAGTACCTATTGAGCTTTGATGACAGAACTTTTGTATGTCATGAGGCCGCAACCAACCAAATATGAAGACACAGCCAACAATTCATCTAATTAGGAGCCACACAACTTCTTTAGAAGATATCCAAACTTGAGGATCTAGAAATGACACTTTTGGTAGCGAGAGACAAAAATTAGTGTGTCAATAATGGCACTTTCTACGTTTAAAGGTAAAGTACTTAAATATCATCTCTTCTTAGTGTTATCAAGCCATTGAAAATTTCTCAAATTTTTACAGGAGCTGATGCCAATGTCCCAGCCAGGGTGATTGGCACCCCTCTGCACGTTGCCTGTGCTGATGGCATACCTCACTGCGCTGAAATTTTGCATTTACTTCTGGGGGTTGGCAAGGCTGATCCTAACCTAATTGTGGATAGTGGTGATGGTGGTCCAAATCTTCGACCTGTCCTAGCAGAATACTTGGCCTCCAATGAAAATCCGTGTCCTATCGTGCTTAACATGCTGATGAGATATGGTGCCAGAGTGAGTACAATAAAAAAGCATATTTTACAATTACAATTCGTCTTTAATGTGTAGAACAATTATTGTTGCCATACCACTCTTCAATCGTCCAAATCTGCACCATCAGAAGGTTTACTTATGGAGTGTCTTCTCCACTCAGCATTTCTCTTGGTACGTGCATACTTTCCTCCTACCTTGATATTACCCAGAATTTACATACTTCCTTTTCCTCCTTCCCCTTTCATTCCACTGTTCCTTCTAACCAAGTTGCAAAAAAACAATCTCCTCTCAGTCAATGTCAAATGCAGTTCTCCTTTTTTCTCGCTATCCATTCCTTCTTTATCTGCTCTCCTCAACATCACCTCATTCCTCACATTTGTCATTCCAACTCACTCCTTCAATCCATGTCCATTCCCTTTAATTAAAAATGAATTCAACATGCAAATCACTACCTTTCAATCTTGTATGACATACTTAAAACCTCGTCTGTGGCAGCCTCGTCCTCGCATGATGGCTGTGTGTGGGAGAAAAGTAGCCACGGCACTCTCCTCAACTAGTGCCGGCAAAGGTTTAGCAGGCAGCGGACTCAGGACGACCTTTACTGACTGCATTGATTGATAGTTAAAATATTTCAATCAAAAATATATTCAAATATGTACTCCATATTTACTTTCCTTGATGATTTCTGATTAATGTGATACAAATCAGAATGTAAACACTTTTATTCATAACCAGCGTTCTACCAAAACTCCGAGACATCTGAGCAAAATGACAAGAAGTGGGTCAGAAGAGAATTTCCCTAATCTCGGTGGATGGAATACATTTGTCAAACTCACCTGAGAGTCGTGAAGCATCATAAACAGTACTGGAAAGAGGTGCCAATTCTGGAACAATAAGAAAGTGTGACAATTCGAACCTTTTTAGAAAGATCAGGTCATAAAATTTGGAGATGGTCTAGGGAGGGTACAAAGGCAGCGGTCATACCTGTAAATATTTATTATCTGCAGTTGCCCACCAAAACGTAGATGTACATATTCTGAAGCCTAGGGGTTAAATTCAATATGTGAACTACATCGCTCACAATAACATGCTTATTCTCAAGTTCTCCAGGAGACCTTTAGAGTTGTACTTTTATTTAAACTGCTGAAAAAGCAATAATTCATATATATTTTCACTCTACAATTTACAACTACATTGTGTTTCTGATTAAAATTATAGTTTCATACCAATGTGATGTGTGCAATGATCCCATTTTTAAAAAATTAACGTGCCCATGATTTTTGTGATTGATCTTTTAGGTTGTGGTGAAGACACAGTTCCGTCACCCTCTGGGAATCCTGAACTCATTAACCCACGCACCCACCCAAGGACCACAAATACTGCTACTGCTTGAAGCAGCTGAAGGTTATGATCCCTTGATGATACGGCGATCATCTCTGCTGACCCCAGCTCAAAAGTCAATAATATTAGCGATGTCTTCACGTCCATTATCTCTGAGGCATCAGTGTCGCCTCGCTATTCGCAAACAAATGGGCTTGTCACTCCCCGACAAAGTGCATGAACTGCCACTGCCACAGATTCTTCATCGCTACTTGCTTTATGAAGTCCACTAAAGACATTTGCAACAGTATTTTTGCCTGTAAATGTTGTTGTCCCCATTATTATTTTTATGAATATAAATGATAGCCATTAAGTTTTTGGATGCGGTGATTCCGATGTGATATTTCTATTAATTAATAGATATTGATTTCAATTTATTTCGAATCATGAAATGTCAACTGCTTTGGAATACTATTTAAAGCATTGGGAAATCATTCTCTTGCCTCTTTGCATTCTTCATGCATTTCTTTAAATTGTGGATGGCAAGAAAAAAGTTTATTATTCACTCGCATTCCAAAATTTAATGACTAAAGGAAATAGTATATAGCTATAGGAATATGACAGATGCAAACTATATGATTGAAATATAGATGATATGTTGATAAACACTGAATTAGCCAGTGCTCCTTAATTTGCTTTTCAAATAGGGTCAGAATGTGTTCATAGTGTTTTTTATACTTGTTCATTAGATCAAATACCGATCAAGAGCCATTCCTCCTCAAGTATTATTACTTATTTATGATTCACCACGACTTGCATAGCAAAGAAAATATTAAGTAACACATTATATGCATATTTAACTTTGTGTGAATTTTGCTAATGGTTGTTGACAAAATGACCACCAGTGTTACAGCACACAAGTAAAAACAAGATGGCTATGCTAATATATGACTCATTCTGCTCTGTGAGCCAGGAATAATGTTTAAAATTGTCATTCTATGGATGATAGTTATTTTCTTTACTTAATGTTACTGCAAAAATTTTTACTTTTATAAAATGATGTAAATCCTAAAAGAGCTCAGGGAGGCATGGTTCCTTAAATAAATTTCTTTCAATCAAAATTTACGTTTTATTTCAAATTTTCCAAATAAACCCTTATGAAAAAATTGTAATAGCAAATATTCAATGATGGAGGGATTTGAAAAAAGGCCAGCTATCTTCCTACTTGTGTTCCACTCAGCAAAATGTTCCACTCAAAAAGTTTAACATATGTATGTTAAACATGACTTAGCTTATTAAATGCTTAATATAGAACCTAAAGAAGAATATAAACAAGTTAAATATATCTAATGTCATTGCATGGAATGGATACCTAGGTATGCTGGCTTTGTAGTGTTCTGAAAGAAAAGTAAATTATGTAATACAATTTTAGTCAGAAAAGTCTAGAGTCCATACAATGGGTCTTGAAAACCAGTTACTAGAACAAGTTGAAACAAAGGAAATACCTTCAATCAGTAGTCTATAATTCTTCTCTGCTAAAACTTCCCAAGTTGGCCATTTCTCTAAATTAGTCACTTTTCAGTAGAACCAACAAAACATATGAGATATAATCACAGGACTACAAGTTAACCAACTCATTAAGTTGGCCAGTATTAATCAGAAATGGGTGACCATCATACACAGATTTTACTGAAGTACATGATATCATTTCTATAGCACCTCACAAACTACTCCATTCTTAATGCTCTCCAAGATAATATTCTGAAAGATTATAAAAGAGAAAAAAGGTCTGAATAGACTACTTGCTAGCAAGCTTCCATGAACAACATCACTATTGAAATAATGTTGACAAAAATTCAGAATTTGAATGCAGAATTCAGTTGATCTCATTTTTTACTGGTGAGTTCAAACTCATCTGAATGCCAATGGTCATCAGATGGTTTTGGATCAGGAAAGCTGCTACCTCAAAAGGAAATATTAGCCCCTTTAATTACTAGACAAATATTGGGTTAATGATAAAAGAAAATGTTTAACAATTTCTGAAGTTAAGCCAAAATGGATGTGGGGCTGAGACAATATTTCAGAATAGTGTCCTATCATGAAACAAGTCTCCTTCCATATATATTTCAATTATCCAATAGCTCAGTTAATCATAACATGTTCTCCTAAAATATTTTATGCTTCTGCCATTGGTATTACACAGTTTTTTCACTGAATTATTGCTTACACTTTTATTGAACATAGCATTAATTCCACTCCTTTACTCCATGGAACTGTCTTTAATGTTGGCCGCTCTAACCAAATAGTTTCTTATATTTACAAAACAAATGAAAACGTTCTGGCAGTATTCTACATTCTGTTTTATTAATGTTCTCATTACTCCTTCGGCATCATATATATGTTCTCCTCCCATTTTTTAATCTGAAATGATCATCATAAAGGATTTTGTCTGTCCTCTGCTTATATATTTACTAGCGATCCCTAAGACTTGATTCATCATATATAAAATAAAGTTTATTGTCCTCACATACCTCTGCCCAGATTTCTTTAGAATAGAAATTAATATTGACTTAACAAAGTCTTTGGGCCACACTTCTGCCTAAAAAATTCTATGATTGAGGAAGGCTATTGTGCTACCTTGGTGAATGCTACTGATGAAATCACTTAAAGATTTCCTGCAAGTAACATACACTTGTTGAATGACAATTTGATGGGTAACCCTGGCACTTCCTATGATGACAGCGATGGAAAAATTAGTCATCTTACATGGTGGAAATCCTGGCAACAATTCATCTCTATGAAATAAATAGCAAAAGCTGTAAACAGAACAGAAGGTTGTTTATACAGTGCTATGATTTTTTTTACAAATATTTTCCTCCAAATCTATTTTAGTTTTCTCTCACTTAGATATTTTCACACACAAAAAATTGTTTAGTTTCCAATTATCTCTTTAATAGAATTAGCCAAACCTCTCTCTCCAATGGATTCTGAATTTTTGGGTTGCTCCCTCGTTGTTTAGTCCTGATGGACGACAGTCTTTGGACCTGAAGATGTCAACTGGAGAACAAAAGAAACTGTCTTCCATCAGAACGAAACACCATAGGAGTAACCCAAAAACCCAGATTCTATCCAACAATCACTGCAGAAGCCTTTGCGACAACTCTCTCTCTCTCCAATCTGACCTGTTGTTGGTCTATAGTGACCTGCTGACTCTAGCAAACCCATGTTTACTTAACCCAATTAGTTTTAAAAATAATTGAGGAGGGATCAAAGGAGAAAAGGGGAAGGAGGGAGAATGCAATGCTGTTTTGATGGCAAAGCTATCTTCTTCGGGCAAACCAAGATTAAAGAATGCCTGCTTTACATAACTACTCAACAGATGGTGGGAATACAGAAAGGGAAAAATACGGGGGGTGGGGGAGGAGCATGTTTGCATATCATAATATCCGAAGAGCAGTGAATGGCCTCAAGAGAAAAGGTACCTGAAGTTGATGGGATATTACTCAGTTTTTACATACAGGTAAATGGTTGTAAATCAGGAGGTAAATCTATGCTATGAAAGTGGTAATTTTTTCAGTGTGTAGTTTAAAGTCTGGTCAACAATATCCTTCTCTTCTCTTCTCTTCAGACTGGGAGGAAAGATATAAAAGGATGGGAGTGGAAATGTAGAAGGAAGAAAAAATTCAGAAGAGCCTCCAAAAATATGTTTCAACTTGTACCTACTTGGTTGTTGGAATGACTTTGTGAAGAGTGAAATAATTTGGAATCAGAAGAAACAAAGGCCAAGGAAGTTGAGAAGCACAGAATGCTTTTATGTCACATGCACTAAACACACAAACATGAATAGTCAACATAAGGGTGGAAAAATCAATAAAAGACGACCTGATTGAAAACCAGTTTGAATTTAGAATGAAAAGAGGAATATAGGAGAGGAGACGAACGTTCTAACAAATTCCATAATGTATGCAAAAACACCGAGTAGTGTGAAAGAGACTGTTTCCGTTCTACTTTGTGGAAATTCAAAATTTTATATGAGTGAAATAACTTTGCCTTTTCCGCATAAATATTTATTGCATTAGGTGTAATAAATGTTAATGTGAAAAAGCAAGGTAATTTCACCTTTATAAAAGCTGAGTAGTATGTACTACATATGCTAATTAATCTTCATTATTTGGAGAAATAGTTGCACATTCGTTATGTCTAGTATTTTATGTTCTACACTCCTTTCAAAATAGTCAGTTGCTAGGTACTTAAGATTTTCCAAAATAGTTTGTTCACTAATTCTGCAAAATAGATAAACAAGTGTCAAACATTTAGTACAAATTTAATGAAAGGGGCAAGCATGTAAATGAAGCATACTTCTGCACTTTTGCAAGTTATCTTTTGCATACATCAGGGTGGTTGTTGTTGCAGTTCAACAGTAATAAATACACCTAGATTAGACTGAACAAAGCAATATTCTTGAAAAATATGGTTAAATCGGTATTCAAAACAATCTTGCTGGCATAACAGATGACAACAGAGGAAACCGGAAATATATATTCAATGACCGGACGGAATATATAATCAAAAGGAATGACTATAAAACACTGATTGGCATTAATAAAAATAAATTCTTCAAAATTCGATATTTCATACCACAAAACAACTCGCACACTGACTAAAATAGTGGCTAATGCTACTGCAACAGTAGCAAATGTGACAACCATTGAAATGGATTAATGAATATCGTTTTGAGGCAACCAAAACAAATGCGAAGCAAACAGTACTTCCGTAAAATGCACTATCTCGAATTGGAATTTGTATTAAACCACTCTACATTTAAATACCTCGGTCATAATTACCATGCCCAAAAAGAAGCTGATAAGTGTTTTTCCCAGCGGAGTTAGGAGTTTTGAAGAACAACAAGATTGTGAAAACACTGAATATTTCTATGAATCCATCTCATATGCATCTGCAACTACTCAATATACTTTGGGCTTATTTACACACACAATAGATAAGCAATATTTTCGTAAAAACACGGTTATCCCCACGAAGTCCTGGTAAGCAAAGGGAGCAAAAACACATCATCATCATCGTAGAGATACACACACACCATGAATTAAAATTCATATGAAGTCAACATAAAAATGTTCATATAATTACATCCACCATTAACAGAAAAAGGTAAATGAGCACTCCCACCGTTTCCGTAAACTTCAAAAACCGCTCCAACCCTCTTTACCCACCTCAGCAATCGTGAACAATCGAATTCAACTCTCGGAATCCGCCCAACTCTCGAACAGTTCGATTTTAGCTTTATTTGGTTTTTGGTATATTTTGATGAATTGTTGTTTACATTTGGGAATATGTTTACCTGGAAGCACCCTTACCATCCGTAGCTGCCACCATGGTTTAGCCTTGAGCTAATAGTCATGTCATTATAAATGTTTATGTTTCGAGACTCTTTCGAATGAGGAAAGATCAGAAATATTTTTTCAAACGCTGCCGGCTCTGCGGTCGTCGTTATGATGGAGCAATTGATATATTTTCATGCCAAGAGAAAAAACTGACGGAACTGATACAACAATGTCTCAGTATAAAGGTAAACAATATCATGAAAAATATCTGAAGTAACATTGTTTATTTGATGGCTGATATTAATTTATGGCATTTGCAGGTAAGAGAGGACGATGCGCTCCCGAAGATGCTGTGTCAGTTTTGTGATAAAAAATTAAAGCTATGGGAAAAATTCAAAAATTCATGCGAAATTGTTCAGGTGAAGCTAATAGCAGATTCTCTGCCAAAGAAGATTGAGAGTACGAAGAACGCAATCAATGAAAAAAATAATGATCTGTTGGATCCAGCGGTTATCAAACCGTGTTCTCGTGAAGATCTCCCTAAAAGAAAACCGAAATGCAAAAGAGAGGATGAAATTGATGGTGATCATTTTAAGACTCCTGAACTCCAGCAGCAATTCGATGAAAGTACTGTGGGTGCTCAGAACCAAGAGGTAAAACAGGATTTTAAAATGAACTGCGCTATCGTTGGCAGGTGCAAATCAAAATCCAGAAGTTCTGCCCAACATATTTCCCTTAATCACAGAATTAATTTACCCCAAAAAGAAACATCGCCAGCTTTAATTTCCGATGGGATTATTAAAGAAGAAACCAAAGCAAAAGTTTTAGACATCACTGATCAAGAAATGAAGGACCTTATTGATACCATATCAATGAACCTTAAATCTGATTACAATTTGAATGAAAAAACTTCAACTAAAATTAATGTTATTGATACGGATTCTGGCAATGAAAAAACTAGAACTAGCCTGCTAGAAGTTAAATTACGAAAAACAAAGCAGAAAGAGTTAAAGATGATAAGCATAAAGAAAAATCCACTTGAAGAGTACCATTGTCCATTTTGTAAAGAGGCATTTCACTCTCAAAGAAAAATGAGACTCCACATAAAGTCTCACTCAGTTGAAGAACCTAAGGCAAAGCGAGAGAATAGGTAATTCAGTAAAATAAATTCCATCAATTTCATATGCCTATAAATTGATATCGTCATGTGAATTATCTAAACCAAATTGTACTCTACAGTAGCTGTGTTTTCGTAATTTTGGTTGTAACATAACCATTTTTGTTTCAGTGCAAAGTCAGAATTTCAGTGTCCGGTTTGTTCACAAAGATTGACCACTGCATTTAACCTTCATCAGCATTTGAACACTCATTCCGATACCTGCAATTACTGCTGCCATGTCTGTGGAAAATTATTCAAGACACATTCATCTCTCTTAAACCATTTGCGAGTTCATATTTGTGATGATATGAAAGAGAGTGGAAGAGATTCTACAATATTGGGTGAGCTGATTTTAAAAATTATTTTGGAAGAGGCTAAAACATATGCATTTCCCATGTGGTTTGGTTATTATCTATTAGTTGAGATTGGTCTTAAGTATAGTATCTATTATAGGTTGCATTAACTGAAATTATCAATGATCATATATAATCATAATGTCACATTAGTCCATAATGTAGATATAGTGTGTATATGAAACATATTGGAGAATATTTTAGGTAGGACTGCCAAGGTATTAAGAGGCTGGCAGGTGATCGGATAGCTCAGAGAGCCACCGCAAACCAATCTTCAGATTGAAAACCTATGATGATGAAGTGTGTAGTGTAAGAACTAATCCTTATTGAGGATTAAATAAGGTGAATCTTTTAGCAAGAATTGCATATTGAAGAATGTAAATCATAAAATTATTTATTTTTAGTTTGGAGGAATTTGAGGAACAAGAAGTTATCGTTATGCTGAAGCTGATAAAATGCTGTGTAGGGTAAAAGATGGAGAATAATTTGAGCTACACAGATAATATTGCCATGCAGAGAAAAAAGATGTAACAAGATAAATATTCTGTATTGAGATGATTAGTGCAATATGAAGATGGGAATAAAAACTAAAGTAACACAATAGTTGAAGTAAAGAGAATAGTTGTTAGGTAGGTAAAACAAATGGATGAACAATGAACACGGTTACCTAGTATGTTTGTTATTCACAGTAAGATCTACAGCAGAAGTTAGGTTTTAGAAGGCATGGTAAGAAAAATAGCCCAGATATTGAAGGTTTTCAATGAAAGGCAGCAACTGCTGATGGGGAAATATATTATCCTGCAGGTGTTTTAAGTTCCTCTGGAGTACAAAGTATAAGTTGGTTATACAGAGAGGTCTTATGTGCTTGCATTGAAACCATCTCAGAATATTGGACAAAGAGACTTATTATTCCAAAAGGGAAACAACAATATTAAAACATACAGAGGTATTACACAACTGCCGTACACCTTGAAGGTGATGGAAAAGAGAATAGAGATGATGAGGGAAGATAGTTGAACCACAGGCAGAAGAAGGAAAGCATGGCTTTAGAAAGGAACATTGGAAGAATCTTCTGTGTTTTTAGTTATTCCTAAGATTTACAATAGTGTCCTAAGAAAGAAGACTTTGGGATGATTGGAGATTTGTGAACATGATGAAATTCCGAGTTAGTGGCATTAAAATACTATACAGTTGTTATATATTTATCCTGTTTGGAAACAAAGTCAGTGGTTTGAAACAATTGAGTTCAGTAAGGAAGTACCTAGTCTACTATTACTTTTTTGACTCTGGAGTCAACTGTTTTCTTTCCTTTAAGAAATTTTCCAATTAATTGTTATTGTAATAATTTAGTTAGTAATTAAAGAGATTTAAAAATAATTATGAGTAGTGTGTTATTCATAGTCACATATCAATACTTCATAGTGGAATATTAAACAAATAGAGTAAAACTAACATAATTTCTTTGAGATGGGTAAGGTGATGCCACAGTAAATAATTCCCCAGAGTTGATTGTTTGTAGCCATAGTTATGCTACAAAAGAAATGATTTAGTAGTATTCGTATTAAGAGGGAACATTTTCATATTTATGTAAGGCAATTAAAGTATACTAGTGTATCAGTAAATTTTATTTAACTTTAATAAATTTTCAATTATGGAAACTTGATTTTTAAAATGGAAAGGCCCAATGATAAAATGTCATGTTCATGTGCTGTATTAAGCTGGAACTGTGTAGCTATATCAAGTCGTGTATTTCCCTATATATTGAATTGATATTAACTTCACTGTGTTTAGTCTATAAATTTTACTTTTTGAACTCCTTTGAGATATTACTTTTGAGACACTAGACTGTTAATCTTGCAATGGTTATTATTGCCAAGTTATAATTAAACTGCAAAAGAGGGCTGTTTGCATCAATGGATCTATCAGCCTCCAATCTCACCTTCTCTCCCTATCTTTCAAGATAGGGAGGGAAGGTGAGATTGTACCTTCTTCCATTGAGAGACCTTCTACCATTTTCATCCATATACATTCTTTTCCTAGCAACATACATGAAACAACACTAGGCAGATTTTTACACTAGCTCTCACTACCACAATCACTATACCAGAGCTCAGTCAAACCTACTTACCAAATACAATAGAACCAAAGCTGCAAACTTAGGATCAAAAATGATTAAACTAAATCTGTACAATAAACCACCCCAGAAATACAAAGATATGATTAAAAGGCGAATAAAAATACTCTTAGTTGGAAAAAATTATTACATTGTGTCCGAAATCATCGATGACAAAATATGACCTGGATGTGTATTTGATGTGTGTACAGAACCTAACCTATGTTAATTCCTTTCTACAAATGTGTTTCTATACTCTTGTGTAAGTGTATACATATCTTCCTATGGTATGTCCTATATATTGTTATAAAACATCAATCCTTGGAAAAATAAGTAATTATTTATAAATTATATTGCAGCTAATGGACATTCATTTAAACTCTATCAATGCCATATATGTGACAAAAAATTTAGACAGAGTGGGCATTTAACCAAACATCTCAAGATGCATATTGGTAAGTTTGTACCCAAGAATTCCCAAAATCATTTGGAAAATCCATATTTGTGTTTCATCAGAGTGGCTTTCATGACCATAGCATTACGTCTTACTAATTTTGCCTATATCTTTGAAGCCAAAATATCTTTGATTTTTAGGTGTGCGTCATTTTGAATGTGCTCAGTGCAGAATGAGTTTTGCTGAAAAATATCAACTTCATAGACATATTAGTGGAGTTCATGAGAAAGCAAAAAGGTATACTTGTGATTTCTGTGGAAAGCAGTTTCTTTACACTCACAACTATAAAGGTAAGTTTGTTTTTCTTCTTCTGTTTTTGGACGATATTTTATCTGAAAGTAATCTGTGGTATAAGTGTGTGTATGTGTGCCTGTGACATAAGATGTTGATTACACATCTGATATGCACTATGAAATTTTTTGGTATAATGGTAATTAACAATTATTATTAATATTAAACGGGTGCTCGCTTATTAGCTTCACAATGGCTCTTAGTTCTAAAGCATTGCCTATTAAATTTCATTTGGTCCTCATTGTTCTTGTGGTTTTTTGTGCTGTGGGTATTAGGCTCTTCTCAGATGCAGTGATGTATAATCCTAAATTGCATGCATTTTGTGTGGAATACTTGAGTTGGAATAACTTTTCCGAAATAATTAAACATTCTCTCTTTTGTCCATTCTTCTGGAGAAATCATTCATAAGGCTTGAATGAAATCCAATTCAAAGTCTTCTCTTTAACTTCTTTCAGTGACTTGGTACTAAGTTAATGATCCCTGCTGCTGTAAAAATATTTTTGATTCTCACTAAATGGGATCAAATTTAAAGGTAGTAAAATAGAAAAGTAAAAACTGAAAAGATTCAATTCAATGGGTTTCAAAGCACTAGGGGGATTAACTATTCTTAAGGTTTAATTAATTCTAAGGTTGACTTTTCTTTTGCTAAAAATTTCAAGTCCTCAAGTTTATATCATTACAAAACACACTCTTTTAACATTGTCTTTCTTAGGGTGTTTATGTTTTCAATTTCTCATGATTCATAGTTGCCATGTAGTTACTCCCCCTACCCTTGGACTACACCATTAATAAAAGGGTTTGATTGTCCTTTTACCTGTAAAACTTTACTGCCAGGTAATGATGATTAATAGTATGAGTAATTATGACTTAGAAATTATTATTATTATGACAAATGCAAGTAGACCCAAGATCTGGTGAAGGTCTGGTCTAGAATCAGGATGTGCAGTGTTGGACAAGGATGTCCATTGTCACCCTTGCTTTTTTTAACTTGTATTTAGAGGAAATAATAAAAGACTTCTGGGAAGATCTTTAATCAGGGATTGAAGTGACTTAGACACTCTTTAAATCACCAATTATGTACGAGTCCTTGCAGGTGATTGGTCCAGTTAGTTATTCATTCTGTCAAAATCTACAAATGTTTCTGAGAGTATTATAGGGCTCATGTAATAGGTTCAGTATGAAAATCAGTTATAAAAAAATGAACACAATTGGATTTTCAAGACGTAGGAATTTGAATGTAAGCACAGGGAGCATAAGTTGAAACAGTTAGAAAACGTTACTTTGGTAGTATCTTAACTATTTTAGTGTCAGTACCTATCACCACATATGTGGAAAATGCCAGAGCTTTTTCATGGAATTTGTTGATTTACACATTTAAATACCTATATATGATATATATTAATATCAATTTGTTAACGTCATCTTATTTTATTTACACTCCAAACACTTTCAGGGTAGGTAAAATATTTTATTTATATTTTTATCTCCTGAACAATTTAATATAAAATTATTTATTAAACAACAAAATCTGGCTAATAGATCGACCTGCTGGCACTAAAAGGGTTAAAGGAAAATTGGCTTGGTGGCAGAGAAATGAGAAGAAGAATCACAATGGGAAAGGAAGTAAATACATATTAACAAAAAGAAGGGAGTAATTTTTAGATTCTTATTATTTCAAACCATTGTGCTTGGCAATTGATGTGTTTTACTCCCTTAAAGAATATGAATTGATGGGAAAAATTTTTTTTTAAACTACATGATGAGCTAATTAGAATAAAAGTCCACTGAATTATTGCAATAATTCATTGCTTAATGTCTCACATAATAAATAATTAATCTCCACATTGTGGTTTTTCTGTTGATCGGCAAGGAAAAAAATTATGATAATGAGCATGATACCTGCTGGAATTATTTTTTTTACATTGGTGCCTGCTACTAAACAAATTTTGAGGTCTCATTGTTTACCTCCGTTTAACCATGTGCCTAACCAACCTGCTTCTTCTCCTACTAACCTCGGTTGGGTCTCGGAAGATCACATTTTACAGCATGAAGGGATTGCAAATGTTTCTTGTGATGTTTGTGGGAAGACATTTGTGACAAGCCACGCCATGAATCGTCACCGCCGTCTGCACACTGGAGAGAAACCTTTTGTGGTGAGGAAATAATTCAACAGTTTGCTTTAATCACCTGAGCGCTAGCATCTTCAAATGCTGTATTATTTGATACAGATACACAAGTAGAATGCAGTAAGAGTTTTTCACTTGGAGAGACCAGTATTTCTTGCTTGTAACAAAAATAATTCTCACTTTAGTCGATCACTGGTCAGGCTTCACTTTCCATTAAAACCTTTGCATGTTAAAATTGGGGTATTTTTCTGCATTCTCCTAATTTCTCAATATTGTAATCATAATTTTTAATATTAATTGCCTCAGGAGGTAATCATATCTGAGTGAATGATAGTTTCCCACTGGTATCACCATATGTATTTACTATTGATATTAAAGTCTTTACCTAGTTCAATCTTTGACATTGAATGTGTCCTGGATTGTATGGCAACACACTAATTTACACTTATATCCTGATAAAAAATAGCTCACGTAAAACTAGAGCAGCTCATTTGGAACAAGTTGAAAATTTATGAAAAAAGATGTTTCCACAAGGCCTTCCTTTAATAAAGAATGGAGAAAGTTAAAAATTTTGTGAATACTTCTTTTTGATTAAAGTTAGTATGTACTTTATTAAGTGGTAATGAATTCAAGAGAACGCCGAATGGATCTCGCAATCTTTCAGTCTTCAAATTGGTCTTATGTTTTGATCTCAAAATACATAATTTTTCTAAATTACAATCTGGTCATAAGGTATACTCATGGTAACTTATGGTGATAGCATTGGGTACATTTGTCACAATTAATTATAATTAAATGGTTCATCTCTTATTTAAGGTGTGTTATTTACCCAACGAACTTGAGTAAATCATTAAATCAACCTCAATATTTACTCTGCTTTTACTTTGATCCTTTGTTGTCATTCATACAGTGTGACATCTGTGGGAAGGCATTCCGAGATTGCAGCAATCGCAAAAGGCACAGGACCAAACACATCAGGGAAGCAGAGAAAGCATTGGCTGCAAAGAAGTTGTCTGCCAAAGAGTCATCTAGTCCTCTAAACATTGTTGACATATCTAATGAACCAAGTAGAGATGCAAAAGTGGTGAATACCTCTGAAATGATGGAAAGCGAGAATATCCAGAACCCTCAGATTTCTGACACAGTCATGTTTGACGGCAAGAGTAAGCATAGCGGGAATTGTACAGCTAAGAAGACCTATCTAAATTTAAAGACTTACTTTGAATCAAGTGATGTAGTGTCATTGAAGGATGATGGAGAAGATGGAGACAATGTTGAATCTCCATTGGATATTATTCCATTGAATACCAATCATAACATCAATATTTTGCAACAAATCCTCCCAGTTGGCAAATTTGATGACTCCTCAAATACGGGGCCACTGTTTGGTGGGAGTCTCTTTGGAGAAGAGCTGGACTTGAATCCTGAAAGTTTACTGTTGATAAGTGATGGGAGAATGCAAAATAGTTTAATGGAAGGAACAGAGAATGATGGTGAAGCTATTAAAGATCAATTTGTATGGGTTCCCTCTTCGAATGGTATACAGGGTGATGCTTCTCTCGGTGGTGATGTTGCTCTCAATGGGATTCAAAATGGTGACATAGCCCTCAACGGAATTCAGGGAGATATTGGTCTGAACACAATTCAAAATGGCATTGATGCAGGAATCTTAGGAGGAGGCTTGGGTTTATGTGGAGAATTTGATGTGAATCCTGCAATGGAGCTAGATTCAGGCAAAGATGAGTTAGCAGTTGATTTTCCTTCCATTAGTGAAATCAAAACAGCAGAGGAAACTGAAAAGTCATCAGATAATGTTCTCTGTCTTCAGGTGTGCATTCTAGTTTGAGATGGTCAGAAAAAATTGTGATTTGTTCATGTGCTTTCATTTTATTGGTATATTAAGTAAGTTTCTCTCAGTTACCCATTATATTAAAGTTGTTTATACGTTAAGGTGACATTATTTTTCCCCATACTCTAAATTTCATTTGTACCATTTCAAATCACCAATAGGTCATAGTTGCCTTAATTGTGACACAGTTGTAATTACATGTAACGATGTGTGTTGATCAGTATTAGCTATGGACAAGCATTCCTGGTTCAGATTTCTATTTATTTAATCCCTTTTCATGTACTTGCACATCAGTTATCTATCTCACATATGATGTGACTTAGCATATTTTTGTCCCTAATAGGTCTGAAGGAAAAAAAATGAGGGATGTAAAATGTTGTTTTTTTAATAGATATTGAAAAAATTGTTTCAGGCGTTACTTTGTGGAACTGCTTCATGCC